>DVZL01003809.1:0-13569 GCA_018236625.1 Lasaia peninsularis
TTGGCCAGTTTAGTTGGCGTTCTTCATGACACCTCTGGCCGCTAGCTGTCTCAACACCACATGCTCCGCCCCCAGTCATTGAGGCGTCAGAATATATAACAACACCATATTTATCCACTAAAATTATGTTGGTCGAGATACCCATTGTATTTAGCCACAGTCAGTCGTGTGGAATTCTTCTTTGGTAATAAATACAATTCTGTTGTAATAAATACAATTTTTGCAAACAAACTCAAAGGCTCAAGGGCCCAATTCAAAGAAATTAACATTTTTATAGTAACATCACAATATTATATTTTTGAAAATTTGATATATATCTTTAAAAAATATAGGTTCTTTTGAGGGAAATTGTGATGTACACTCAGTAAATACCGAGGCAAAAACAATGTTGCTGTGCATGTGACTTGTCTCCATAAAATAGGTAATTTCTTTATAGGCCAATAACCTAAAATAAAAAATAATAAATGTAAATTGCCTTCAAAAAAAAGTTACTATAATGTTGCAAAATATGTAGATGATAAAAATGCTTGGGATTGATTGCTCCTCTTTCAATCTCTTATTGTTATATAATGTAAAATAAGAAAAAAGACAAGCCCGCTGGATTTATTTTGCCGGATCTTCTCAGAGACTGGGCGCGTTCCGATACGGCGGTAAATTTTAGAATTATTCAAACTCTTTACAAGAACCGTTTATAAGGTCTATTTTCTATTATATTGACCAAAAAAGTCAATTAGCAAAGAATTTGAAATTTGCATTAACCCTGCTAATACGTAAAAATATGTAAGACTGTATGTATGGAAGTTTGTTACTCTTTCACGTAAAAACTTCGGAATGGTTTTTAGTGAAATTTTAGAATAAGAGCTACATATATTATATCAGAATAACACATAGACTACGTTTTAACTAACTCCTTTAAAAAGAGAGTATGTTTTTACGCAATAAGTTCTGCGCTTTGATAATTCCCGTGGGTGAAGCCGCCACGAAATCTAGCTTTTCGTAATTATTTAGATTATGAGGTGAATTGAAACATTTACACCTTTTGGAATCTTTGATATACAGCCACTCGTATCCAATAGCAGGACACAAACAACATGCAGAAAACAAACTGCGCAAATATTTTTATTTGACATGTTTTGACATATTATCTAAAACGCAGCAAATTATATGCTAGAAAGTATGGGCGAACATTAGTAATGACAAACCCGGATTTATGAAATCATCAAAGACGTTTAGCTTTACGTATCAAGCACGCTGACGTCGGCGGCGGCAGCTGCGGCCGCCGCACATGATGAGTGCGCACTGGGTGCGGGGTGCGTTGCCCCTGCGCTGACGCCGCGTCGTCGGTTGCCCGGGTGTCGCTGATGCCGGTGTTGTCGCAGGCACACCCCGCAGACAACTTGTCACCGGTTGCTTGTGGTCCACGCCGGAGGTTTTCCAGCTTTTTGAAAATTGTTTTAATGAAGGTTTTTAAGTTCAGCTCCTGACTTATTTACAGCTTTAGCCACCTTCAAAGAAAGTTTCACCGATTGTAGACTTGTCTATAACTTCTTCGAGAAATAGAATCAGAATGTCATGTGGCTCAGATTGGGCGAGCCGTGTCCATGAGACGTTTTATTATGTACGTTATTTTTTCTTTTTCACCAATAGAAAAAGAAAAGGCTACTCTTATATAAGAAATAGCTGCTAACTGATACGTTTGCCAACGCTTTAGAGTATTCTCATTTAAAGCAGCTGCAATTTTCGGATTAAGAATTGAAGCTCTAATTGATATACAGTTTTCAGAGATGTATCTTATCCCTTCCTATTTCACAAAGTTATATTTTGTGTATGTCTATATTTAAACAATTGGTTTTAATATACCTAAATGAAAGCTCTAAAATATCACTGTTATGTCTTGTATTGTCTTTGTGCTTTTTTAGGTGGCGTGAAATTGCTTGTTTATAATATGTTACATTATTATTTAGTAAACGGTCAGATAGTCTCGCAGAAATCCTGGTGCGTTATTTTTTTTTTCTTACTTTGAGGTCACATTAAAGTGATAATAATGGCACGCGTGGATAGTCTCGCAGACTTCCTTGTGCGTGAGTAATAATCCCCAAAACAGGTTTTAATACACTGAGTATATATATATATATACATATATATAAATAACATGTATAATTATTTAAATTGTGTCATGATAATAATGATAACACGATAATAATATAATTGGTTTATATAACGCCCCGATAGTCTCGCAGACGTCCACGTGCGTTAATAACCTTTTCACAAGCGTACAATGTGACTGATACAGGTAAATCTGTGATTTTTTTTTTAATTTTAGTCATTATAACACAGGTTTGATGATATCAATAAATCTGTACTGTTTTAACACGGGTTAAATATTACTGATATCGAAAATCTATGGCGACGCTGGGTAAATCAGACGTTTAATACAACTTATATATCCATGGATCGTAGATTTTGTATTATTATGGGATCCTATTACTCTCATTAACTTAATCACATGAATATTGCATTACATCGCAATCAATATAATTAGAAATATCGAGATATTCGAAGCTAAGAGATTTGAGGATATTTTTGGGATGAATAGTATAATAACTTACATTGGATATAATTCTTCAATATTCTTGGAGTGACGCTCGCGGACCGCATTCGTAATAGTGAGATCAGGGAAATAGTGGGATTGAAAGAGTCAGTGTAAAAAATGAAAAAGGGTGTGCTCCGATGGTTCGGTCATGTGGAAAGAATGAAATATGAATTACTGACAAAAGAGATATAAAATGCGAATGAATGTTTGTAGATACTCGGAGAAATCTAGGTTGACATTATACGACCAATAGACCATCCGAGATGTCGAGAGTCTCCGAAACTGGCGTTTTTGTATGAAGATAATAATTAAAGTGGAGTTAGCTTGGCCAGTACCTATGTAAAAATCGTAACACATAGCACTTGATACTCTCTGCCTTCCCCGCAAGGGAATTAGCATGAAAAGTGATTCAAAATAATTAACTTAGTTTTCTTATAAAATATTATATAAATAACAGAAACCACCACTAATCAAAATGTAACGCTATTCCTAGCCAGACAAGAGAAGAAACTGAAAAATATGGGTGTAGAAAAAGTGATAATTGCAAGGATATTTCCAGAAAAAAAAAAATTACAGACATGGGGTGTAGTCTAGATCTCCTGAATATACTCGATGAAAGTCTTCCTTATTAGTTCATTGAAAGTGAATTAATTATATATGTTGCTTGATTGAGTCGAATATTTTTGTTTAAACATGGATTTCCTCAACGTAACGCCATTCTATTAATTATATCGTGTGAAATTAAAATAAATCTTTGTCAATAATTAAACTTCCAAACTTTGTATTTATAATAGGTACGTTCGTGTTAAGAATATAGTTTATTATATTATGTAGTTACCTACTGCCAATTAAAGCACTTATAATTAGAACGTCAAGTTCACAGTGACCAGTCGATGTAAGTCTCTGAACAAAACGGTTGTGTCCTCATAATTATCTTAATAATACTCCTTCACCCTAATGAAATACTACATTATGTTGCGACTATATATTGAGATTTATGCTATCTATTTCAAATTAGATCAAATTGCACACCATAAGGATTATTATAAGGACACAACCGTCTTGTGTGTCAGTAATGTGCCAGCGAATTTAATGCTGTAAAACCGCGAAAAACAGCTCGTGGATAATTATATTTTGATGTGCAAACAAAAACCTAAGCAGCAGTTAATGAGCGATGGATAATTTCTTTTTAAGCCCTCGTTTATGCAGAGCCGGCTTATCTGGAGCTTGGCTCGGTGATTCCTGTTTTATCTACAGGACTCAGGTATATACATCCTGGTGATTAACCGGGATGCCTTCGAATTATAGCGGGGATATTATCTTTGTTGACCCATACGTTTATGGTAAATTTGTCTTTGTCTTTGTATTAAAAAATATAGACAGTTATTATGATTTTTTCAATATATTTTTGGTGAATTACTGTCACGTGGTACACGCACTGAGCGGGATGGGTGCGAAATAGAAAAAGCGTGAACGGATGGAACGATTTCGCTAAATCTTTTCTTTTAAGAGCTTCGCTAGCCCAGTGATGCGCGCTTCGTACTTTCTATTTCGGTAGTCCAGGTTCTAATTCCACCATCTACCATTTTTGAGTGCTCTTACGGTGAAGGAAAACACCGTGAGGAATCCAGGGATTTTTGGGCGACATGTCAGCGGACCTTACATAATGGAATCCAAGATCATCAGCTAATTGTGGGTGCTATGTTCCTCTGCCTAGCTTCTCAGAAATAAGAGTATGACGATATTTTTCTCTATTTGCTGTACTAAGTGTTGGCAAAAGAAATTTGTTATTAAAAAAAAACTGGGAAAATGTCGAGGAACATAGGAAAACAAGCATGAAAATTTTCTCATACAGTATATGACATAAGCATTCAATAACCTTAACATTTAAATGTATTTATTTTTATAGAGTACTAGCTGACCCGGCGAACTTCGTACCGCCTTAGCGTAGCAATGATGCACTACTTTATTTTGTATAGCTGACCTATCTTGGGTATGAGTACCTATTCAATTTGAATCTATAATATCCTCCATATGAAAATGAATCCATAATCCCTGGTCTCGCTATACCTGAAAAGGACTTTAATATTTTAATTAAAAATAATGAAAAAAACTATAAAACACGCTTTTATTGCTTGTACAACTAAAAACTAGAAAATAATCCTAAGTTATGAAGAGTTCATGTTACAGGGGGAGAAAACCAAACTTAAGTTTGTAACAAAATAATTTAATTCAGCTATATAAAAAAAAATACGAAGATAAAATTAGCCGATTGTCTCTTTCGAAAGGGCAATGTGCAATATTTATTTATGTATATGAATAATGTTGGCCAACACCCATGGCACAATAATTAATTTGCTTACTTTCAGGTAGAATTGATTTGGGTAAAGATATTGTGTTATTCATTGGTTATAGGTCAGTAGTTTTCTTACACAAATTGATTATTTTAAACAGCTATGACTACTAATACTACTACTACTACCATAAAATATGTAAATATTAGGCAACTCTTTAAGTTGAGGAAGTCGGCCTCTCTAGGAGAATCTCCTGCCATATATTATGTTCCTGATAATTAGTAAGCTAAGTTTGGCCACACATGCGTGTATACCATGTAGTTACATAAACATTAAACATAATAATTTAAAATACTTATAATTGTTCCTGTAAATATAAAAAGTTACTTAGTATATTTTTCTTCGATCATGCAATAAATTTCTAATCTCTTTTATTCTAAAAAACAATGACATATAGATTGTTGTATACGTAGTTTTGGTTGGACAATGTCCCAGTATTCAGTTTCAGGACACATTACGAAAATTAATAATAAATTACCTGAAAACTATAGATAGAATTGTCGAATTCGCCACGTATCAAAGACGCCAAGGTGTCACATGAAATGGACTTGAGATCAGAATGGTGACCGTCCGTCAGTGGTAGTGCAAATGGCAGTGAGAAGTCGCCGATTAGATCTGGATCTACCATTGCTGTGGATGAAATTTTGTCTTATATATACTGATAATGCCCTCTAATAATTGTCTAAGTGCATGTTATGGTTTTCTTTTGGCTTGAAGGCAGGGTAGCAACCAGCAAGTAAACTGACGCAATGGAGTTACGTTCGGTATGAACTATTAATATTAATGGGTCATTATTTCCATTACAAAAGTAGACTGCTAGTTAGCACCCTTTGATAGCAAAATAATGATTATATAGTTTTAATTAAATTTGGCACGAAGATAGACGAAAATACAGAGTTAAAAATTATCTCATTGTTATTAATAAAGTTGTTCAGAACAGATATCAATCAAGGATAATAAAGGAATAATATAAAACAAGGAAGCAATCACAAGTATAATAAACATATACTTACATTTAGCTAAAGCAGACATTATAGAGGCGTTGTTTTCAGAAAACGCCCTTTGTAATACTGGTCTCGGCCGGTCAATCACTGGACTTTCACAATTTGATTTTCTTCTTTTATTACCAACATTTTCTAGTTCGCACTTCTCATTCCTCTTACATGGTTTCCTATCGGGACTTTCTGCTATTGAAAATAAATTCACTTTTGCTTTAGATGCTTCTGGATTAAAACTTAAGCTCCTTTGTAAAGATGGCCTTTTAACTTTTACACCAAATCCTTCTTTAATAGTACCAGAAAACAGTTCATTAAAATTCGCAATTTTTGGAGAATTAGATAATTCTTCAATATCCAGAAAAGGTTCTTCAAATTCAGATATAAACCCACTTTCAATAGATGTAGTTGATTCAGATGGAAATCTTTTACTTGAACATGGGGAAGCCATCGATCCAATACTAGAATCACTTCTCTCATGCTTAATTGTGCTTTTTGGGGGAGTTACTGTGAATTTCAAAGATTTTTTCGCTGAATTAGTTAATCTTTTTTGAGCGGGTGACGTAAATTCAAAAGCATCATCTTCAAAATTCAAAACTCTAGCACTAGATGACGGTTTATTAAATGAAGTAGTTTGCTCACTATCTGCTATAGGAGCACCAAAAACGAAATTCTTAGCTGTAAATTTTCTAGTTGTGGCTCTTCCATGAGAGATGATATTAGGACTGTCAGTTGAGAATATCTCATATTTGTCACTTTCATCTGATATTGGAGCATTAAATTCTTCTTCTAAGTCATGTAGTGATGTTTCTGTGTCAAAGTCAGTGTCACCTTGTTTCTCAGGAACAAGTATGTCTTCTTTAATGATGGGATCTCTGTGTTCATAGTTTTGTAGTGCATCAGTGAAGTCCAACTGAAAAGAAATAAAAAACATTTTTAACTCAAACTTAATATTTGTTATCAGTAACAATAATTATCTAAATAAAGTCATAAAATATTAGTTTTATAAAACATTTTTAGAAACAATTTCGTGTTTCTTGGATCTCTAAAACTGATATAATTCAATAGAACTTCTAAAATATTAATAGTCAATAATACTTAAGAATTGCCTTGGCTACTATTGTAGATATTACTATGTTGTACAATAATAATTGCAGGTATTACAAAAGTTCATTATTTTTTTTTGTTTCATTAATATAACTACAAATGAATATTACTATAAATGTAGTTTATAAATTAGTAATACCATCATAAATCTAATTTACACTTATGTAACACCTAGAATTTAAACCACAATTTTAATTGTAGCTGCCACAATTATTTTTTAGAAATTTTATTACATTTATAGGGAATAAGCAACTAGCACACATTAAAATTATATAAAATAAATTGGATTAGGTATATAAAAGTAAATAATTGCAAGGAAACAAGCAAACATTTCCAAACATTGATGACAAAAATACTTATCACCTATAGACAAAAAAGGCTGTAGCATAGGTTAGATAAAGGTAAAATAAATATTGCCACATCCATATCACCCAAATGGTAAGCAGAGGGACATACTTACACACCCACCATGAACATTTGCATGCCCATCATGTCCATCATGTACAGCATGTCCATCAAAGGATCGGCATTAATCTAATTCCATGCAACTTTGATTCTTAGAAAACTAAAAAACTCATAGAACAAGTTGCTCTAATCAAAATCGAATGCGTGTTTAGTATATAACCTAATCAGCTTTTGCAAACCTCTACCACATAGTATTGGTGAGTGTTAATGACAAAAATCAATACAGCAAATCCAGACTATATTACAATCTGGCAGAGATCGCTATTTAGCGATAAGACCACCTTTGAATACCAATTAATATAAGTATATCTATTTTAAGAATAATCATTTGTTATCCTAAATGTACTTGTATTGGTGTGCAATAAAGCTTTCATTCATTCATTCATACAAACAAAAAAAGGCCAGCAGTACAACTGTGCTAACTGGCAACATAGCATTAATTCTTTTGAGGTCTGTGATAAATGAGATCTATTGTTTTCAAACCTTCCTGTTTCAAAACAAAATATGATTTCTTACCTTTGATATTGATAAATTAGCAATTTTAGTTTCTCTGCATGATGCTTCAAAGCTTCCTCCAAATGAACAATCTCTTGTTTCTTCCATCTCTAACTTCAAAAATGTTTCAGTCATCATAGGAATGTTTTCTTTATTAGACATTTTGAATTTGGTTCTATCTTCAAATATTCTTGAAATCTTCGTACGTTTCCTCTCAAAATTTGAGTTTCTAGATGTCAGTGGGAAATTATGAGAAATATTTAATGGAGAATTTGTAATATTCCGACAACCGAGTGGTGAATTGTGGGAATTATAACTTGTTGCTGACTTAATGTTTCGAGTTGTAAGTGGAGAATTACAACTATTATGGGTAGTAAGTGGAGATTTATATGAGTTAAATGGTGAAATGTTATTCTCATTTGGGGTTTTCAGTCTTTCAATTGCAGGGGAATTTCTGAGTGGTGAATTTTGTATTTCACCAAGTATTCTCCGTTTCTCAAATGTTGGAGTGAGAGGTGATTTTTGAAAATCTAATGACAAAGGTTTCATCTTTGTTTTAAAACTATGTGATGCTGCTTCTTCGTGTTTTCTCTTAGTTGCATTGTTTCCAGATGTAATTTTGAAATTTTCTGTTATTAATCTGTAAAGAATAAAATTATTTTAATAAGTAAATGCTTTATTGATAAATGATAACCTAAGTATTTGTCAAGTTTTTGACTCTGTGACAAATAAAACTTTAGTAAATAATTTATTTTTTCAAAATTGATACATAAAATCACAATTTCATTTAGTGATTAAAGAAATTTAAATTTCATTTACTTTTTTATGAAACAAGATAATGAGAAGTACATGTGTCTCCTGATGGTAAGAGACAACTGTGGCCTGCAGAGACCAAAGACGCTGTAGGGGCATTGCAATCTGGTGGTCAGGCTGTTAGACCTGATGTGCTAGTCTACCGGCTACCCTACCCTACAGACCACAACACAATTTCATAATGGCAGCGAAACAGATAAGGCAGTGGATCCCTAACCGGGAAAGTTTCTGCACAACACTCTACCTCCAGTGGACTGTTGGTAGATATCCAGTTAACCTGTGCTCACCTCTAACAAGCTGTCTGGTATGAAGGCTGATCTATTCTACAAACAGAGACCCTGATCAACACAGGAAAAAATTATTAGCATTTATCAACCCACCCTGGCTTGGAATGGGTATTTTAGGCATTTAATTCACATATAAACTTTCTTCTTGAATCATTCTATCTAATTGAATCACTATCGAAAACGCATGAAAATCTGTTGGGTAGTGTTAAAGCTTTAAGCATACATAGGGACAGACAGAGGAAAGCAAATTTGTTTTATATTATGTAGCGATACAAGACGTAAAATTAATTATTATTAATTCTGATTATTTCTCCAGTCGAGACTGGATAAAACTAGAAATGTAATTTTGGCCAAGGCATAATCAATCCAAATAGACAGAGTGGGCTAAGAATATGTGAAATACAAATGTAAAGTTTTTTTCACCAACACTAACCAACAAATGCCATAATATATTAATAAAAAATATTTAAAAAATAACATAGCCCTAAAACACTTTCAGGGCTATGTTATTATATTTTTAAAAGAAAATAGGTATGTGTAAAAATCTAGAAAATATAGGTAAACTACATCTTACAGGAACATTTTGAACAATTATTTTTAAATAACTTCTATCCTTCATTGGATTTCTCAGACTTTCACTATTTTACATATCTACTCAAAATAAAAATATGTATTACTTAATACTAAGTAATAGGTATAAGGTTCTTAGAATGGAAAATTTAATCACGCCGATTTAGCCGAGGGCGGCAAGTAAGTAGTAATTCATAAAAAAAATAACGTCCCACGGTTAACTGATTACCTATCGAATAAAGTAAATAATATAGCACCCTTTTCTTTTCTCAGTAGGGACGACTGACAATGAATATTTTTTATTAGGGAAGATATAGAAAACAAGTTTTAAAGTTACCTTTCTCGTAGTTCTTTTTCTTTTTTTAAAATATCACCGCTATAAAGATTAACGAATTGCTAACCTAAAAAATGACATGTGAGTTTTATATTTTCGCACAAAATAAGGAGTAACATTTCACAAAAATTAAAAACAGGTAGGCATTGAATGAATCAGCCGGCATAGGTACTGCGATTCGCGCGCTTTGTTTCAACTTTCAATGAAGTTGTCAATGAATGATAAATAAGGATAAGGAACTATATGCGTTCAGAAATTTTGCTTTGCAAATAAGTATGCGTATTTACTTAAGTATCAATAATGAATATCAGTTATATTTATGGTAATAACGATATAAGATGAAATAAAATAGTGACCAGACTATTGTTTAGAAACAGGGTACAAAATAAATGGATCTACATTTCCCTTAAATCTGCATGTCTGTAGAGGGGTGAAGTAAATGCTTTCGCACTCTCCAACCATCCTAATGTAACCGCCGAAAAATTAAGAAAAAAAACAACGATAGAAATTGAAATAAAATAATGAGCACTGTTTTCAGAAAGAAATTTAAAGTAAAGTTTCTCCTGTTGTACCTACGCAATCTCAACAACCGTCATCTCCCTTAAATCTATGTGTCTGTAAAGGGGCGATGTAGACGCTTTCACACTCTTCACACATCCATTATTAATCGCCGAAAAATTTAGAAACGTAGCAAAATAGATTTACTATTAGATATAATAGATAGCCGATAGATAATATAGCCGATAGATTTAATAGGCGACAAATGTAATTATGTAACGCGTCACCTGTTTTAATTTTATTTAAATAAAAAGGCAAATTAAAAAATATCTACGTCTTGACAGTTCTGAAGATGTGATTATAATACATACTTACTAGTTTTATTTTACATAAAAACTATTTTTTGCTTTATAAAATATGGTAAAAAGTGATGGAAACTTAGTTTGTCTTTAACAATACAAGAGATCGTGTCCGTTACAAGGTAACGGTTGTATCGCTATTTATTCATGAATTCATCCCCATCAAATATTTTCATAATGAACAGAATACTGAATATTGATGGTATAACTGATTTTCTTAATCTGTTATATATTTCAATTGGTGGTTGCAGATTTGTGTTACTTTTAATGATAACGAAAGGTTTGAATCTTGGATAAAAGGTAAAAATAATAAAGTGATGATCTACTACTATTATTTAAACAAGGAGGAATAAGAGGGAAAATAATCATGGATGACAAATACATTTTTATAATTATGAAAACGGATTATTAAATAAAACTCACATCAATTTTAGCAGTAAGAAATATTTAAATCCGAAACTATGAAAGAATCATTAAAATTTTTCGGGAAAGTGATTAAATACAAAAGTACATATATAATATGTATTGCATATTATACATTTGTATTGTGTGTGTATACATATTAGACGAAAATTAATATATTATGTGTCACCTTTGTCGTCGAGCGTAGTCAGTGTCTGACTTTGACGCACAAGGTCCCGGGTTCGATTCCCGGGTAAGGCAACTTTTTTATGAGTTTTTTAGTTTATCTGCCCGAAATTGAATTTTTGCCTGATATGACGATACGGAGCGGCTACGTGACACATCATGGAATCTAATCTCTGCTTCGCCTTTGGGATATGGGCATGACGATGTATACAATGCCTTTCACTGACAAGTGATCGCCCGAAAAAATATGAAAATATACGTCAAATGATCGAGAAAAACAATTAAAATTATAATTAAATAATTATGTCTCTATTTATTAATTTTTAAACAAGTAATTTGGGGTAATTTCTTTAGAAAAAAGCACTCTAACCGCAAAGACAAAGTTTCAAGTTTACAATCACTTTCAAAGAATATAGAAAACCTGCTTAATACAAAATTATTTAAAAGCAGCCTTTATTTATAAAAAGGGTAGGTTGATTTTGTTTTGAAGGGTAGTTCGTAAAATTGATCTCTCTATTTCAAAAACAAGCTTTAGTTTTGAATCCGCACGGTTGTACATGCATTGAAGGGAATTTTGTTAACAAAAATAAAGTAATCATTCTAACACGGACTTTATTCCGAAGGGGTAAAGTTGTTTGCTTGGTGAAAGGCATTTTATTCAAATTAAACCTTTTAATTCAAGAGGTGCATCTCTATTGTTGTCGTTGCATTGAAGTCTGGTTTCTGAACGAACCTGACGTAGTGTTGCCACGATCTAGTTTTTTCGTCTGGCAACCGCTTTGAGCCTAACGAACTTTTTATAACTTTTTAACAAAGATTAATAACAGAACGTGTTCTTCGAAGAAGCGATCTTTTCTTAAGCGAATTGTAAAAAAATAATAATTAAATTAATTGAAAAGCTAGTATTCATCCAACCCAAACTGGTGAAATTTCAACCATACCTAACCATAACTTGCACATAAGGTCTAAGAGCCCGACCACAGGGCAACGGCGCACCTACATCTATGTTGTCTATAGGCCACGGTTGTCTCTTACCATCAGGAGACCCGTGCGCCTGTTCGCTGTCTTATCCCAAAAAAAAAATGTAATGTCGATTTTTATTCTCAATTTTTACTCTCTCGAACTCTTAGAACAATGTGTGATAGATGTGTGATTAATGATTATGCACTTGCTCAAGCTGTCGCCCGCACCATTTAAATCTATGATTACCTTTTTTTGAATAAATCTAGCTAATTCGCCATAAGGAACACCATTGTTATCCCAATAAAGGCTCCCCCTATATAAGAACAATGATTGCAGTTGCAACGCCTTGCAAGACGTCAAGGGTGTTTCGTTTTATTGGGGGACAATATAACGGTCTGTGCCAAAACCAACGGCAAATTTTATGTAAAATTCCTGCGACGTCTCATTCAAAAAATTAATTTAGTTATTATTCCGAAAAAGCCATCCTATCCTGTGAGTGGTAAGCTGGGCTACTTTTAGACAAATATTTTCCTACTGACAACGTATCCCCTGCATACCTGTTAGAAAATTACAGGAACGTGAGGTTTGTATATGCAATAGGAATGCTTAATTAAAAAAAACCTTTTTATACCGACCAAAAAAGTCTTAATATAAAGCCGTTAAGTTATTTCCAAGATGTTGGAAGTTCAAAATGAGCAATTCTATATTTAAAAAAACTGAAACCGCAGTAATCCGCTAGTTTCCTGCTACACATCACTCACAGGATGTGTAAGATATCCTTTCCGCAACTTCTGTTAAATCCTACACCACAGGCAGATGTATTGATTTTCAGCTTGTGGTTGGCTTCTTGTCATAATCGTAAAGAAAAAAATTATATATCGAAAGATTTTTAAATTTATACAAATCGAATTAGATTAAAAAAAGACATTATTTATTGTTCATAAGTATCTATTATTCGTAATACAACTTTTCTTGTAGGCAATTAGAAACTTTTAACAAAATAACATTTTGTTCATATATATTTTTTAGTATTTAACTGATACATTAAAATTTAACTCAACAGTCAACTTCTGACTAGCATTATTATTAATTTCTAATAGAATAGGAACCAGAAACGTGTAATTACAAGAAAAATTAACAGTAATCAT
>DVZL01003810.1:0-13569 GCA_018236625.1 Lasaia peninsularis
GTGTTATATATTTTTTTTCAGTTATATAATTACTTGAAGTATTGTTTAAAAAAATAAAAAAAACACATGCATATTCCCTATTGCTTTTAACAAGCCCTTTCATTTGATACCCATATTGTAGAAGTGCTATTCCGCCATATTGGATTTAGAATGATGTCATGTACCTTGTATATTGTGCATTGTCATCCAAACTAAATGTTTATACAATATTTCAGCTCAATCGTATGAGGATATCTACTTCAAAATTGAATTCTTTTTTTTTATAGGATAAGATTCTAAGATTCCACCCTAACATACATACATAGCAAGTTAAATAAAAGCTTTTAAAAATAATAATATTATTGAAAAATTCATTTTAATAGTAAAACATAGGTTTCACACATAGGTGTGACATACTTAATATTATATATATATATATACATAATATTACAAACTGAATTGCAAGTTGCACCAAATTTTAGTAATACTTTGTATATACATTTTGTTATATATACTTCCAAGTGACAAAATTTATAACTACATATTTTAAAAATATGGACAAATTCTATGATCTGTTCTAATCTCAAAGTAAGCTATATTATTGAAATACAAGTGTTAGGTAACAATTGTTATACATAGAAATAAACATATCAAATAAATATATTTAAAATGAAATATTGAAATTTAAATGAATGAAATTATTATTATATATTTATTTATAGTATATTTAATAGCCAAAAATAAGATTTTTAAGCTGGTGATTAATAAACATTTAGTTTATTAATTTATAAAGAATAAATTCTTACACTATATACATATATGCTAATATTATATATATAAACACATGTGTAAATACTATCCATATTTATAACAATATGGATATTTCTATTTTTTAAATAATTCTAAATAATCTATCTATAAACTGTATTCTTATTTACATCACAAAAATGTTAGTGACCCAAGATTTCAAAGGCGTTTTGTATACATATGTGGGTACACACAGTATGGTGCTATTATTACATATTGCTTGAACATGGGAATGTATACTTAGTAGCTATGTTTTATATATCATCTTCGAAATATACGTGACTTGGATGTGTTGAATTATGGCTGAAACTTGTCAAAATATTTGCTATGATTCACAAACACGATAAGTATAAAAATTACATGGTAATTGAATATGCTCTTTCGAATTTGTTAAATCATAAAGAAAAATGCAAAGACATCAGGAATTGTTTGTAAAAGGATATTATTTCAAGTGTAATTCAACGTTCTTTATCTACGAAACATTCAGTAACATCATAATTAAACACTAGTGTGTCGACGTAAATATATAATACGAATTAATGGCCACAATAGTTATGTGTATTTATCTGTTTAATAACATGAAATTATAAGGAAATATACAAAAATAAACGAAAACACGACTATGTATGAGACAAATATGGCGGCCTTATAGTGAACTTTACGACCACAACGGCGTCACGATTTATCTAATATTTTATACGAATATAAGAATAGAACTTACCTTGTAAAGCTCAATATAATAGTGTTTTCCTTTCAATTCACTTATTTGGTCACTTTTCACGTCTTTTCCATCATTTGTAGAAGTCATTTCTCATGAAAATATCGCGGAGAGACATTTATGCGCTTGTGTTTTCGTAATGCTGCTGTCAAATTAGTATAAATCAGTGCTGCCAAATAATAATTATAAAAAATACTATCTTCTTTCTAACTATTAACTGTACTTTCATTGTTCAAATTATTTTTGTGACGTAATGACCAAATTGTTTATGTCTCTCTTTCTCATTATAATAATGATAAAAATATTAAACCATAATAAAATCTGGTTGAGTGCAATTTTACATTGGAAAGTTTCAGCAAGTAGATTCTACTTTCCGAAACTTTCATTTATATTTAGTGACATTTCGTAATTCATTGTTACCTTCTGTTGTAAGCTGTATTACACCTATTTGGTAAACGTACCTGTAAATTAATACGGATTTATCTACTGTTTGCCTAAGTCAAATATTGTAAATTATGAAAAAATACTTTGTTGTTCAAGTTGCTGTAAGATCTCACAAGTCGTGGATATATACTAGCACACCTCTGCCTACCTCTTCGAGGATAGGTGTGAAGATACTCTTTTTTTATAAAAAACTTAGTTATGTATGTTTTACAGTACGATAGGATAAGATACCTACAGTACAAATAAATAGTAAGCACCTTAGATCATTTAGTACAGGATAAGCCTTACGCATGCCTTCCCCTCTGCCGAGGTATGAGATCATATGATCTAACGCATTTATAAAAACTGTTCGCGTAATCAACTTAAGCCCATAAATGACTCACTCGGTGAAGCGTCGAAAGGACGTCCGTGAGCTCTCCGATAAAAATGCCATTTTGTGCGATAAACTCGTGTTAAAAAAGATCAAACACTTCAAATCTATAAAAAGATGAAGTTACCTTTCATTTTTTATTTTATTAACGTAATATTACAATTTTAACGAAATTACAAAAATATCGATGTAGTATCGATTTACATCGAGTCCAACAATCATCGACAACAATGATCGAGTCACCTGACGACTGACCGATTTCTTTTAATTTCAATCTATTTTGTACCTTAATGTTCTTTAATAAGATCAATACTCAAATAATAAAAAATCGATCATAAGGCATTATACTCTTGACAAGAGTCTAGTAAATTCATAGTTTACCAATTGAATACTTTAATTACACGTATTAAGATTCATATTCAAATAATTAAATTATGATAGCTCGAAGGCGGAACTTTCGTCTTTATTTCCTGAGCAATAGTGTATAATCTAGTATATCCCTAAAGAAAGTCACTAATTTCCCCTCTTCCTTGCAGTGTCTTGAACATTTGTTTAAGTAGTAGTGCAAAAAATAAGGCAGTGTATCAATTGCATATAAGTGTGAGTTTGTAATGACGAAAATTATTTTTGTAAATGTGTTCTTTGTTTCAATGTAGTAGTTACCCTGCCCCGCACCAAAATTGGCAGATTTTTTTTGTTAGAAGGATTGTCTGCGTTGCTTATCCATTACTGAATGGTCTAAGGTAAGCACCGATGAGTGCTTTACAGTTAAAACCATATTGAACAATAGAAATGAAGTCTAATGATGATTCGTTAGAAATATTATGTTTTTATATTGGCTAGGGAAATTTTAGCTTGAAATTGCACCCTCAAAACACTGTCAATCTTTTCACGAGGGCTAAAAGCTTATCAGAAAAGTGTTTTTTTTCTATTTGGCATTTAAAAAAAATTAAATCGTACCCAATGATTTTTTGATGATATATTTATTAGGTATCGATTTTGGATACCTTAATGTCGCGTTATATATTCACTGTTTGGTGCGTGCCGGCATTTTTTGTCTCTCACAAGACCTATGTAGAATGAATTACCATCAATGGAATTTCTAAATGGATACGACTCATGGACACTTCAAAAAAGAGCATAATATTTATTATTAAAAGTTCGACACTGCATTCACGTAACTCTCAGTGTTGTGATTGTATGTGGGTGTTAATTATTGTGATTACAAGTTAAAAGTTAAAGTTTATTATATTTTTTAGCGCCTTAGAATAGCGATAACTATATTATGTGTTTTAATTAAAAGTGATTGTGTTAAAGAAAATGTCACTCATTAGTTGAAAATATCTGCTTTAAAATTGTGTTCTAAAATTCCATCTCAACTAAGAAAACCAAGAGCTTATCCACTGTTTTGTTTGCTTTATAATTTCTAAAAAAATGTGGATTTGGTGTCATTTAAAAAAACACTTTATCACTAATTAGTCAAACGTTCAATCTTAAATGTAAATAAGATAGTAGATTTCAACAAAAATCTATTGAAATGTTTCTAGCTGTAGGCTATATCTTACGTAACGCAATTTTGCAATATAACTTCACAACTTATCCTAATAGTAGAATATTATTTTTGTTACCTACTGTATTTATTGAGCCACTACTGTAAATAGGTTATCTGTATTTTAAGCGATTTTTAATATAATTTCTGGCAAGACCAAATAGTACAAACCAACGCGATTTGTGTCAATGTAGAACATTACGATTTTACTTTTTACTGAAAATTTAATTAATTGAATTAGAGTGAAAATGTAAAATATCGCCATATATAGCGATAAATAAGTACGTAATAATTTGATGTAGATTTAGTCTAGATTTAATTTTCTTATTTTCAATATTTCTCTTTAGTAAAAAGTGTCAAACTGTTAAAAGATTTTCGGGATGATTGTCTTTTTACAATGTATAATTCCAAATTGATAAGAAACCGAATTAATTGTTAATCTTTATTTTTATTTTTAAACTGTCAATTGCATTACATTCTCGAATCTGAATAAATTTATCAATGCATTTACAAATACATCTGTTGGTCCTAACTTCATTCTGCTGTCGCATATTATTTTTATCGTACCATAAAACATGTAAAAAAGTCTCAACTTTATCAATAATTTGTATTTGGAAGTTATTTCTGAATTTATTTTTAAAACAAAATGAATTTGTTGTAACCACCCTGCCTGCCTGTGAAGATTTGTACTATATTTAATTATTTACACACATCTCTTTGTTTATAAAGCAACCTCAAGTCTGGTGTTGTGATGAAAGTGTTAAGTGAAACTGTTTTATAATGTACAATACAATATTGAAGTAATATTATAAAAATGGCCAAAAAGTCTGAGAATGCTGGAGGAAAATTGATAACAGTGTCAGTAGTTGGACTTTCTGGTAAGTGCAACCAATTTTCTTCTTTTTTTTAAAATTTATCCTCATGGAACTAGATTTAGCCATGCTATACATACTATCCTTTTTTTGTTCAATTCATCTAGACAGCATACACTAAGACTTGTTTTAGTTATCATTACTGTACCTTTTTTCTATTTTTGGGTTCTGTCTCCTAAGTTTAAAAACAGGATCCTATTACAAAAACTCCATTGTCGGTCTGTTTGTTTATCAACAGGTTATCCCATGAAATGTGAAAGCTAGGTAGCTAATAGTTTCACAGATTGTGTTATTCTGTTGCTACTGTAATAAAAGAAAGTACTTTCACGCCAATCATCCCTAAATGGGTAGGTAGAGGTGTGCTAGTATAACTACGGCTTGAAGTCCAGCAGATATACTAGCACACCCACGATTAGCCAAGGTAGGGCCCTGATGTGATAGGTGTCAAGCCTATCGCTAGTTTGGGCACATTCCAATCCAGGGCAATGTAATGCTTACTCAGAAAAATCTGAAAAACATTTAAGAAAAGTTGCCCAACCTGGGAATTGAACCTGGAACCCTTCGTGGCTAACGGTCTTAACAGGAGACAACCGTACCATTACACCACAGAGGCAATTATAATAAAAACACTAAAGTATAAAAATAAAGTAAATATTTAAAAAGGCTAAACAGACAATCTGACCAGACCAATAAATGTTTATCCATCTCAGTGATATACTAGTCTAGTCACTCAATATTTTATACCCGGCGAACTTAACAACTCGCCTAACAGTCAATGCATGTTGTGTTACCTTTTAACAGTTCCACTAATATAGGCTTTGATGAATATGATTCAAAATAAATTTTAATATGGATAAATATAATATAAAAGTATTTTATTATGATGAATATTACATACAGGAAGATAATAAAAATAAAAAAAATACAAAAAATAATTTTTTATCAACCTATAGAATAAATCCTAGAAATTGTTTTCGGAAATAGAAACTTTAATTTACACAAAATAAATTTCTAAATGCATGCGTAAATGTTAAACATTTGTCGTTATTTCCGTATAGATGCATAAATATTTGAGGAACTTCTATGAATCTGCTTAATACACTTTTCTACTTTTTTAATTAATTTAAAAAAAATACAGAGAATGCATAAATGTTAACTTACAGTATTTGACAGGATGGACAACAAATTTAATGTTTAACATGTACTAAAGAAATGAACATTTAAAGAAAATGATTCATTTTTCATAATTATGTATTTATTGAGTTTTCATTGTTTTTAAGATGTATTCTGCTATTTGGAGCGGAGACAAATCCAAGTTATCAAAAATCATGAGATTTGGTTTAGCAGATCTTGAGTTGTTAGTGTTGTAACAAACAAGACGGGTTTGTTACAATACTTCTTTTATATATATAGATAAATGAATTTGGTACATAACTCTTCATTCATGAGTCTGACTTGCTTTTGGATGGTTGTTTTTTCTTTCAATTCACACATAGGAGATAGATTAAGAATAGTATATTTTATACATCCTGACTCTTCTGTTGTTATATTTAATTTTTATAGATAGATAGGAATATATCTTCATGCCAGGCTCCTTGTGGAGTATTTTAATCTTTAATGAGGTTTCATTTTAATGTGACCCTCGTAACATTTGTTTTAAAAAGTTAGCTCTTTTTGAAAGCACAAGAAACTTAAAGTAAATTTTTCAGTTTGGTTGTTTAAAAAGATTACAATAAAAAATAAATACTATACTATAAATACTAAAGGGTTAAATGCTATTTGGCCCAAAATAAAATTCAAACGAGTAACTAGATCTCTATCATGACTTATATGATAATAAAAATATAATTATTTTGATATCTTTATTTGAGAAAAAAACCAGTTAATTTTTTGATTTATCACATTATTAAAACAAAAAAATACGCATAAACGTATGTAAATAATTATCTTGACAACCCAAGAAGACCCAAGTAATTAGTCTCGTGAAACCTCGAGACCCACAAAATTAATAAGCTCAAGAAATCTTAACCCTAATAAAGACCTAATATATCCTAGACAGAGTTTCAGATAATAGAGACTTTAGATACTTATATATTTTTATAATTTTAATCAATTATTATAGCAAAAAACATACAGTTTTCTGATTTAAATTTCTATTTTTTATCTAATTCAATTTTTTATCAAAATCAATTCCATTTTTTATTTAAGCAAATTGAAATGTAATTTCTAAAGTGCAAATTTGGCTATAGCAATATTATGTTGATCATGTTACTGTAAGTGATAATAGAATCCTTGAAGAGGACACAGTAATTTCTATTTCTAGAGAGAATTAACCAATAAAGTCTACTTAACACCAATTGTATGAAGTCCATTGTAATGTTATCACATCTTATTTTGGACTTCCTCTAGTCATTTCCTTCAGATAATTTTCTTATCTATCAACAAAGTACATATAAGTATTAAACAATACAAATGTTTACAAACTGTATCATCAAGACAATTACATGTTTTAATAGCTTGTTGACAATAGAGAATTTGGTATTCAGTACACTGTTGTGAGTTTCTTAAAGGGTTGCCCTTGAATTTATGATAAAGACTAACTTATGTTCACACATTTAATGATTTATATATTATGATACATAGCTATGAATGATATATATTTATGTAAATAGGATGATTAATATTAAATAAGAGTGTTTTAATGTTTTTTAATTGGTTTTTGTAACTAATTTGTATGTATTGTCATAGATCACACTGAAAGTGCTAAATCCATTTTGATATAGTTTTTTCCTATTCACAGAGGCTTTAACTTATATCTAAGCTATAAGTTACCAAAATCAATCAATCTTATAATCTGAGTATCTTTAAATCTGAGAAAAAAATAGTACATATTAATTTATTTCTAATTTGGTCTGTAATCATTTAAAACAATACTTCGGTTTCAAAGGTTTTTTGCATTTAAATTCAGAGCCAGATTATGAGAAACATACTGCTTATATCCATTAGGATCAAAACCAAAACATATCTATATTTTAGTTTAAAAACATAAGCACAGTTAATAATAATGACTTGTGGATCGTCTATTAGTGGAGTGCCAGTTCATAACCGTAAAACCTCGGATTAGAGTTATAGTGAATGAATTAATATGATCGATGTGAGATATTGTTTTTTAAACTATAAATTGCAATGTTTACCCAACATTTTTTTTTTGCACTCAATTTTTTCATTGTTTAAAAAAATATTATAAAACAATTATTTTTGACCATATATTTTCACTGTAAACAGTATTTTTTTTATTTATATGTTAAATCTTACCTGAGTAGACATATAGGAACATTTTTCAAAGATACCTGTGTATAAAAATAGCAGTAGTGATCTCGAACAGGTTGTTTTATTTTTTTTATTCAAACTGATCTTTAATTTTTGATTTATTTATTATTAAATTAATTCAATAATTGACTGTAGTTTTCAATCTACTCACTTACCAAATTAAGCAATACAAAATAATTTGTAATAGTTCAAAATAAAAACGTCGTCTTCAATACAACTTCCAGTACAAAAATATACAAGGATTTTGTCACAAAAAAAAATGTCACTGTTATAGAAGCACAATATTCACAAAAAATGTGTTACTTGCAACTAAACTAGCCGAGAAATATTATAGTATTTCCCTTTTTTATAGTAGTCCCCTCCACATTTTTTTACCTATTCGAGATCCCTACTGCTATTTTTATACACAGGTATCTATGAAAAATGTTCCTATATGTCTACTCAGGTAAGATTTAACATATAAATAAAAAAAATACTGTTTAAAGTGAAAATATATGGTCAAACATTATTGTTTTATAATATTTTTTTTAAACAATGAAAAAATGGAGTGCACAAAAAAATGTTGGGTAAACATTGCAATTTATAGTTTAAAAAACAATATCCCACATCGATCATATTAATTCATTCACTATAACTATAATCCGAGGTGAAAACCCCCAGGCCCTCCACTATATGTAGTGAGAAACACTTGAGTTAGATGACCTCTGTCTTCCATACTTAGATTTTTGCAATGTTCTTTGACCATACTATTTTGTTATAATTATTAAAAATAATTTACATGGGATATGTATTTATACTTCTCATCAAAGTTAACCTTTCACCGTGTCCTTAATTTGGGTGAATTTTCATCATTCATACATTCACATTCATTTCATATTGTAAAAGTAGAATTTTAAAGTACTTTCACCTTTTGCAGGCTTTACGTGTTGCTCAAAGTCATTATTATTTAAGCAAAATTATTATTAAACTTTCTGTAAATTACAGGCACTGAAAAAGAAAAAGGACAACTAGGTGTGGGCAAATCATGTCTTTGTAACAGATTTGTTCGTACTGACGCCGATGACTACAATGTGGATCACATCTCTGTTTTGAGTCAGGTAATGATTAATAAATATCGTCATGCCCTTATCCCCAAACGGGTAGGCAGAGGTACATACTTATGCACATCAAGATGTCGTAGGTGGCAAGTCTGCTGCCATTTTGGGTGCAAATCTAAATCGATTAAGAAGTTCAATAAAAATTGCTTTTTTATGTTATAAGAAAGTGAAAAACCAACACACAGTAAGAGACAATTGTTGGCTATAGACAAGATGTTTCTGATCCTTGTTGTTCTATGACCACAACTTTAGGCCTCTAGTGCAAGTTTATTAGCTGCTCTACTTGCTGACAATGGCAAATACTATCAATAATGAGGCAGGTAATAATAAGGTAATAGTAGTAAAAGTAAGTAATACCAAGCTGAATTCCAAAGTTAGCTATTATTATGACTAAGCTTTATTTGTGTCAATATGGTATATGTCATAGTTAAGACAAGATTTCATATTTATATTAGACACAGCTTCGGATTTTTTAAAACTTTATTTTCTAATATGCTAGCTCTCCTGTCAGAGTTTGTACTGCCTGTGCTTGGTCTGTGCTATGTAACTTAATCAACTTATTTTTTCTATGTTTTAATTATTATAAGATACATAATGTAATTATCTTATCCCGGACAAAGACAAATTAAGAAATACAAAAATAATAGAAATTGGAACAGCTGCTCTTGAGTTATAAATGGTATATCTAATACTACTTTAAAATATAGTATAATCTTTTATATATACTACAGATGAAACAAGCATAAGGATTTCATAAAAAATGTATCCAGACACCCATAATATTATTGGTGTGTCGTCAATCTTGAAATATACAACTTTCATGTATATTCTTTTAGTTATCTTACTCTTTAAAATTGAATTTGACATTGTAGGGTACCAACGATTTATAACTAGAGGAATAGGCATTGTGCGATTATTAATCTGGGTAATCGGACCTGTACCTGCATGCCTAATTAATTAGTTAAGGAATCATAAAGTCTCAATATTCGATTTATTGCTTGTAATAAGCTATGGAGTTTTTTCTTTCTAGAACCAATTAGAATAATTTATTATTGTATTTTTTATGGAGGATTAATGAAATAATTTTTTTTATGATATTGGAAGGCAAACAAGCAGACGGATTTCCTGATGGTAAGAAATATATGTTGCCTATAGACACCAAAGATGGAAATGGTGCGTTGCCAACCTGAGGCTGGGGTGATAAGCCTTTGCGTGAGAAAGTTTACCGGCTACCGTACCCTCCATACCAGAACACGACAATGGCGAGCACTGATGCTATTGTGGCAGGAATATAACGGTGGTACCAATCCGGGCGAGTCATCAAGACTCTACCACCTAGTGAATTAAATGAAAATTATTTATTTGCCGAATATGTGTGTTAGAAGGTTGTCACAAAACAAAAGTTTTAATTATACCAACATATTCTACCACAATGTGGTGTGCAAATATTTTAACACATAATTTATATTGATTTATAATCAGTGGTAAAAACTATCTATTATTATTTATTAACATTAATTTACACACGCTTATTTTAACCCAGTCTACCATAAACTACCACTGATTCACAACCTAGCCAGTCAGGAGAAGAATGGCAAAATAAATTCCCTGGCAAACAGATTAAACCCTCACTGCTTTTTTTTGTTTTTTTTTTGATATGGACTTACTTGTTGCTAACTGAGTGGCTCTTACAACTTCACCAGACTATCTCAATGCTTTGTACTACTTAAATATGTTAATGGTGATTGTTCCAACGAATTGAGGTTTCCAGTTATTAAATAAAAACAGGATAAAAAAAATTCACAAATTTTTTTACACTACTTTAGTTTTGGATAGCAAATATGAAAAATATTCTAACCATCTCCCCACTAGCTCTCAATATTAATTACCTCCTATAGTATGTTCACCTTTAGAATACAGAGCTTCATCAGGGTAAAGGTATATTAGAGGGATTGTTATCATTTATATATTTATTATTAGGACAGAAATGTTTCTTTTAAAATAATGACTTCAACTGGCCACTGTGAACTTGACATTCCAATTATGAGTGATTTATATGGGTAACGAAGAAATGCGTATCGATAACATTATAGACCTTTTTAGTGCTATTAGGACTTTATAAACAATTTTTTTAAATTTCAGTCGGACTTTAGCGGTCGCGTAGTCAACAATGATCACTTTTTGTACTGGGGGAACGTACAAAAGGAAAATGACGAACAGGAGTACAGATTTGAAGTGGTGGAGCAGACTGAGTTTGTGGACGATGCATGTTTTCAACCGTTCAAAGGTATGTTTTCGAAATTTTGATGGTTCATATTTTTCTATTCGTGCATTTTAAGCAAAGACTATGACATATTCATATATCAGTCCTAATATTATAAATGAGAAAGTAACTCTGTCTGTCTGTCTCACTGTCTGTTACGCTTTCATGCCTAAACCACCAATCGTTTTGATGAAATTTGGTACAAAGATAGAGTTGACTTTAAGGAAGGCATAGGCTACTTTTTACTGCAAAAAGGGGGGGGAGGGTAGAGTAGGCGATGAATATTTGTAGGAAAAAGTCAGTGATAGTAGATTTGTTAAATTAGATTATAATTCATCTTCAGTTGAACATCATGTCACTTGATATGAAGTGGCCACTTCAGATATACTTCAAGATTTTTCTTATATGAAGTTAGATAAGTCTTATTTTTAACCAGTATATGCAATTCTTATCTGAAATCTTATCTAAGAACCCCCATAGCCTTGTCAGATTATTATCACCTTGAGTGATTTGGTGATACTCGTCAACTTAAAAATAATAATGTGGCTATTGGGGTTCTCTTTTTTATTTTAAATGAATAAAAACACGTAATTTTTCATATATTATTTATAATAGGAATTTACTTTTGAAATAGCTAACTAGTTATGCTTTTACAGTATCATCAGAGCTAAAACTTGAGTTAATTGAGTTAACTTTAGTTTTAGCTCTTAGTAGCTGTATCCTATTTTTTTTAATTATTTGATTATTTTATTTTATACATTTTTTCAATTAAAGTGGCCTAAGTTATTCCTTATTACATAAGCTGTCTGCCATGAAAATCCAGTCAAAATTGGCCCAGTCGTTTAAGTGTTTTGCGGGTACAAAGAGACAGACAAAAATTCTAAAAAATATTTTGGTATATGTAAGGTACGTTATTATTAAGTACCTTGTAAACATACATATGAATTTACTAAAAAGTTTTTTTATAATATTACGTACACACACTCTAATTTTATTTGTTTGTTTAGATGATGATGCGAAAAGCAAAATCAATCGGCTATTTCAAAAATAATTTCCAATTATAAGTACCTAGTATGTGGAAAAATACACATGTTTTTTCATTTAAAATAGAAATATGTGGAAGTTTTACCAAATGCAGATGGTCATAAAATACCTATAATGTTCTTTTTGTTATAATTTGTTTATTTATTGCAGCTGTGGGTAAAACTGAGACATATGTGAAAAGATGTGTGGCCACGAAACTTCAGTCTGCCGAGAAGCTCATGTATGTTTGTAAAAATCAATTGGGAATTGAGAAAGAGTACGAACAGAGGCTAATGCCTGATGGGAAATTGTCGGTGGACGGTTTCCTGTGCGTGTACGATGTTAGCCTTGTACCTGGACGGAGTTGGGAGAAACAGGTATGTTTGTTTGGTTCGCTTAATACAGTTGTATTTTAATGAAATGGAAATTGGCTAATTGACTATTGTAAAAAATAATAAATGAATAAATATCGTCACGCCCATATCGCCAAGGGGTAGGCAGAGGTACATATACGCCCACGGTTATTTAACGATATTAGGTCCCATGAGGAGACAGATGGCAAGGCCATCGCCATGCACAAATCCCGGGTTTTCTCACGATGTTTCCTTCACTGTAGGAGC
This sequence comes from Lasaia peninsularis, assembly GCA_018236625.1. Lineage (NCBI taxonomy): Eukaryota > Metazoa > Arthropoda > Insecta > Lepidoptera > Riodinidae > Lasaia > Lasaia peninsularis. The sequence continues at coordinate 13,073 of DVZL01003810.1, forward strand.
ATTCATAAAATGTACGTAAAACTCATTGTTACATGGCGGTGTTCGAACCCGGACTACCGAAATGGAAGTCCGAAGTTCATATGTAATAGTAAAAATCTTACAAGTCTTTGTTTTTAGAAGTACAAATATACTTCTAAAAACAAACAAAAATCCACATACAATTGAATCAATTATCTGATGTTAGTCGTTCAGAAATTAATCTTATATATAAAATTTTCGTGTCACAATATTCTCCGAAACGGCTAGACCGATTCTCATGAAATTTTGTGAGCATATTTAGTAGGTCTGAGAATCGGCCAACATCTATTTTTCATGTTAGCTAGTTTAATTTAAAAGTCGTTTAGAAATCAATTTAAGTTTGAAAATGGAAGTTTTTTTGGTTGGTTTTGAGTGTAATTTACATCTGTTAAGTGCCGCGCGAACTTAGTAACGCCAAGTTCGCGCGGGACAAGGGATTCTGAGTTCTATTATGGATATCTATCTATCCATAATAGAAC
>DVZL01003811.1:0-13567 GCA_018236625.1 Lasaia peninsularis
TTTAAATAGTGATGGTACTGGTGATACAAAAACTACCGAGAAATGGAAGAAGGTTAGTCATAATATTTATGCTTTCCTACTTATTTAGGCATAAGACTTGTGAACTTTAAATAATTTGTTTTATTGCACGATGTAAGGTTTGGAGAAGAGAGGTTTTAAAAACAACACCAAGAAAAAGGGTGCTCGTATTCGTAGAGCAGCCAGTGGTACTGGTGGTGGTCCTGCCGTGTATGCCAAGTTGACCGAATTAGAACTAAGAGTTCTAAAAGTGATTGGCAAACAGGCAGCTACATACTTGTCAGTAGAGGAGGCACGAGTGTCACAGGTTTTACTTTGTTACTCGATAATTAACATTACTTAATGGAAAACTTAGTACAATATAGTTTCATACTATTGGTTTCTTCTAAATATTATTATTTGACAGGTAATCCATAGCCAGTCAAAATCTGATGGCAATAGACAAGCCAAAAATACCCCCAACACAATTTTTAGAAAGTAAGTTGAAAAAGCTTATTTTTTAAATTTGGATCTTAAATTATGAAATATGACTTTTAATGTTGGTATTTTATTTTAGTTCATCTCCGTATCCCAACGAGTCCTGCCTCACTACATCCATCTGGTGCTCTTGTAGAGGAAGAAGTTCCAAGTGAGATTTTTTCATTATCAGAAGGCATACAAGCAGATAGATTCCCTGATGGTAACAAATTCACACTGCCTATACGTCTAATGTAGTATTGATATGTTGCCAATCAGAAGCAAACTAGTATGTTCATGTGCAAAAGTAAGTTTACCGACTCCCAACCCAACAAACCAATACAGCAAGCATCAACACTATGGCGAAAGGAATAGGTGCTAGTTACTGTAAGCCTATGCTTGTAATGCTGCTATTATAAACGGCCAGGCATGAAGGCAGTTGATAATCGAATTTTTTTTTATTGATAATGGACAAATTTTTATAATACACTAGCACCATTGTGTTGTTTTGTGTGTGTCAGTGTTTGGATAATTTGTCAAGCCTATTTCACCCTTGCGCTTCTCTATTTGGATTTTTTTTTTACAATGTTACAGTAATTACATAATTAGTAAAATAGAGTACAATCAACTTGTACAGTTTAATTTATTAATACAATATTGTAGGCCCTCAATATTGGAATGAGCCTGGACCATCTTTATACCATCCAGTACCATCACCACCTGAGCCGAGATCTTTCTTATGTGGACATTAACATGGCAGGTGAGATGTAACACCTTATAATCAAATGTTAACTTTTCCTCCAGTTATATTTATTACAATGTTATACATTTTTAACAAAATATAAGTATAGAGATAGATGTGTTACTATATCTGATGAAGTTTATTAAAAATTCTTATCAATAAAATTTATTGGATTTCTAGTAATTACAACTAAGTGAATATATATAAAAAATGTATTAACATTCATTATATTATAATGAGAATAAAGACTATATTAGATTTAGAATAACTTTAGATATTTATAAATAATGGATACTCATGAATTTATAATATTTTACATAACAATATTATGTTTAGATTGTGGTCAAGACATTCAAAGTTTAGTAATTAACTAAAAAAATGTAAATAAAGACTATTTAATTTATTTTTGTAATTTTTTGTTGCAGATACTGGCAACCTAACTCCAATAAGGCCCTATTCTCAAGCCCATGTAGTTCTCCCAGAGCCTGCTAGATCTGGGCAAACTACACCTCGGCGTGCCAGGGTAGTACGTTCTCGAGGATCTCCTCGAAGAGGTCCTAGACTAGCACACACCGAACTAGCAGCACAACATTTTCTCCAATCTGAAGAGAATTGGAGAAAATTTAAACAACTTCAACACAAGGACTACATGGACATGAGAAGAGAAAAAAATAGAATTAGGGAGTTGGAGTTAGAAACTCAAAGACGGTGGCATAGTTTAGGAGAGAGCATTAGATTTAGTTGAAAAAATAGTTAATAAGTATTGTTAAGACTAGTTTAGTTTATTTTTGTGATAACATATTGTATATAAATATTAAAATAAATGCATGGTCTATTTTTGGTATTATTATATACTTCTTTTTTAATTTTCTTTTTGTACTTAAATAACTTTGTATCATGTGTGTTGTAATCAAGTTTTTAAATTATTTGTGCTATTGAAAGACAAACAACCAGATTAATTTTCTGATGGTGGGTAACATACAACTCCTACAAAGATATTAATGATATGTTGCCAACTTAAGACTGTGATGATAAGCCTCTTTCCTAGGTGAGTTTGCCGACTAGCCTACTCTCGAAACTGTAATGTGTAATTGGCGAGAAATTAGTTTATGATGGCAAGAATAGCTAAGGTAGTGGATCAAAAGGAAACCACTACAAAAATGCCCCTATTCAGACAAATGACTATGACTTAGGGCTTGAACACAAAACTGCGATGCGACGTCCACCGCAAAAACCTGCGAGCTCGCATAACGCATCGCAAGAACTTGCGAATTGATTCGCATCGCGCATTCCTGCGATGTTTCGTTACACTTGTTGGCGCCATTTTTAGTTCGCTCTGGGACTGCGCGTGGGCAAGACGTGAACTATTAAACAAAATGACAGAGTACGACGTTGATTTTTTAATATCACTGATTGAGGAGCGCCCTGTTCTTTGGGACACTAGTAATGAAGACTATAAAAACAAATTCATCAAACAAGATGCTTGAAAGGACGTATGTAAAAGTTTATTTCCAAATTTCGAGGAAAAAGAAAATAATGAAAAAACTATACTTGGTAAGTAGACAAATACATTAAAATTTATTAAATACATTGTATATTCTTGAATTTTTTGTAGCTGCCAGCTTAATGCTCCAACTTCACTAGTAAAGTAATCCGACTTCACTAGTAAAGTAATCCGAATATTCGTTTCTTATTATATCTGCACTTACTACCTGACTATCTACATTCGACCCTTGTTGAAGTGGTTATAGTTCAGAAACATCTATGATCATTTCAACAGGGGTGTCTTAATCCATCACGGTTAATTACAAAGTTATGTAGTATGCAACAAGCCTTGACAATGTCTATTGCAAAATTATACTAGACATTAATAGGCCGGTGAAATATTCGCCACTTATTGGCCAGTATACCGAGAGTACACTCGACATATCTTCGTGCCCTACTCAAACGGTAGTTGAATACTCTTTGCTTAACAGACAAATACTTGCCAGGATAAGGGCGCATGACATTATTCGAAATAGAAAAAGCTTCGTCTGCGACAAACACATATGGAACCGGTTCTTGAAAATCCGGTAACGGCCTCGATGTTGGTATAGGCAAATCACCTCTCATCAGTAAGTCGTAAAGTTTCGTGTTGTGGAAAATAGTGGAGTCGCATTCTTTTCCATATGCTCCTATGTCCACATAGATGAATCTGTATTTTGAGTCAACAATAGCCAACAAAACTATTGAATTGTAGCCCTTATAATTAAAAAAAAAGTGACCCACTGTTTAAAGGATTACAAATACGAATATGTTTCCCATCAACGGCTCCAATACAGTTAGGGAAGTTGGCTTTCTTGTCAAAGTTGGTAGCAATTTCTTCCAGCTGTTGCGTTATTTTTGGTATGTTTTCATGTAAACAAAATTTCCATATTGCACTACAAACTAATCGTATTGTCTTAGTATCGTATCGTATATCGTAATCGTATTCCTCGATAATAATCTAAATGTATATTTCTGATTTCACTTCCAGTCGCTAGGAATCTGTAACATAAATAGAAAAAAAAAAGATTCAAAGCAAAGAACACTAACCTAAAACGATATAAGCATACATAAATAAGATATTGTCTATTTTTTTCGCAGGAACATCAGTATTACAAAGATGGAGGGGATTAAGAATATCTTCAATAAATATGTAAAGAAACTCAAAGATGCAAGCAGGTCAAAAAAATTAAAAGAATACCATCTGTAAGAACAATTACAATTTCTTAACAAAAATTTACAAAATGAGACCACTAACAGTATAGATGAATTAGAACATGAGCCAGATAATCAAGAAGGTACGTCTAAAACACGTTACCAAAGGCAGCCACCAAAAAGAAAGATGGTTGGTAATCATTTTGAAGATGATATTGTAAAGATTTTAAAGGAACCGGAGAATAGACAGATATCTTTTTTAAAGGTACTCGTATTCTACCGTCACTTGAAAGATTAGATGACAATAAAACACTAATCTTTCAGAGCAGAGTTCTTCAAATTTTAACAGAATTACATCAACCTCATGGCTACTACTATCCGAACAACTACAACTACCAGGGCGGCTATCAAACTCAAAATTTTTCATCTCAACAAACGCCACCGATACGTCCACAGTCATCTGCGAGTAACATACCAGATCATTTGATTCACCTAGTTATGATTTTTCTAACTCAAGCAAACTTTCAACTGAAAAAAAATTTTGATTTTACGTAAATTTTAAATAAATGTATAATATTATTGTTTTATTTTACTTACCGGATAGTGAGGCCAATCATTTCCAGAGGCATAACAGAAATTCTTCCCATATACGATCGTTTCTGAAGATATGGTGATAATAAACATAAAAGCTGTTCGAATGAAGATATGCTCATTCTAAAAAACTCTAAAAAATTTTTTTTCGTCGGTTTTTAAAGCTTCATATTTTAGATGGAAAAAATTTCCATCGGGATTCATAATAGTAATAAATGAATGAATCCAAAATCTTCTTTGTTTCTTTTTCCTGTATCTCCTAAGCGATAACAAAATAGCACACTTCTTGGTTGGGGTGTAGCCTTAGGGGCGCTGAGGAAATGAGACTTAGAAAAATTTTCGACTTTTTTTCAATTTCCTTTTTTTTATTGTTTTGTTTGCTGCATCTGTTAAGTTTTATAAATTCGATCACTTTTTGTTATTAATGTTTTTTAGCTTAGATCCACGGTTTACGAGAAAAAAAAATTTAAAAAATATATCTTAAAAAGATTATATCTCTGAAAATACAAGTCGTACGCAAAAATACCACATGACAAAAGTGCTTTGTAATACGTTCCTCTATCTACACCCCAACCGATTTCCATAATAAACAAGTGCATTTTTTTTCTGACAACGTTATCGAGAAATTTGAAACCATTACCTACATTTTTTTTATAATGGTGATGTATACCTAACTCGTATCTTAACAATTTTAATTCTCATATTTATTCAAAATCATTAATATTTCGGTTTACGTTTTTTTTAAAATGCCAAATAAATTATAGTACCTCACATAATTGGTTGATTTTTTATAAATTTTTCAATTTTTTTGTTTTTATTTATAATATACTAGCTGAACCGGCGAACTTCGTACTGCTTAGCAGTTAATGTATGTCGTGTTACCTTGTAGCTTAAGTAATTTAGGCTTTGATGAATGATACAAAATACTAAATTAAAATTACTAAAAACCTACGACGGTTAAAATGTCGTTGAAAAAAGGTAACATACTTAATTAAAAAACACCCGACTTTTAGAATTTGTTTGACCCTATGGACTTCATAAAAAACTAAAAAAAAAAATAATGAATTTTGGAGTTTTATGGTACTGTCATTGATTTATATTTCATTGCTATACTTATTTATATACCCTTATAGCCCTAAGACTTAAAATAACAAACAATTGGATAAACAGAAACACGGCGCATACAAAATTATTAGAGGACATAGAAAAATACCAACCTCTAATGAAAGCACCGTGCGATAAAATAAAGAAATAAATTAACATCAACAGAAACTTTAAAGTAACAAGGAACGAAGAATACAGTGACCTGTCTAAGAGCAATGAAATGCGAATATATACAAAATGGGTCAAAAACTAGAGATAGCACGGGAACAGCTATCTACTCGCAAGACCTCAACGTCAAACAGCATATCAACTTGGGCAAATTTAGTACTGTCTTCCAAGCTGAATGTGTAGGAATACTTTTAGCGTCAAAGGCAATACTAAAGAGTGACTATATAAACTCTAGCTCGGTTTTGGAGTGCCACCGGTCACTGAACAGACATCGTCACAAGATTGGTGTCACTGACAGTCCCCTATGCAGAGGCTGCATGGAGGGAGAAGAAACGCCACGTCATGTACTCTTGAAGTGCACAGCTGTGTCAGGACAACAGGCTCAGGATCTTGGAGGGCCGGTGACTATGTGAGAAACCACTGGTAACTTGCAGGAACTACTGGCCTTCCGGAAGGAGCTAGGATGGCTGGAGTAAATATCCATTTCGCGGACGCACAATGGCTACCATAAAGCTAAGTGCGATTGACTGCACGCAAACAAACAAAAATCAGCCTAACCCTATTTGAAGCTGCTTGTGATGGCTTTGATATTACTCTCGCTTGGATTCCAGGTCTCACTGGTATCAGTGGTAATTTAGTTGCAAACCAATTGGATGAAAGGATGCTATTCATTCTGGTCTATTGATCCATAGCAAAATATTCTCTCACAATCTACGTGCTGCTGCCAGAATAGACTTGTTGTCCAACTGGGATAGATTATGGTTACGTTCAAAAGCCATCAAAGGCAAATACTATGCTGGTATCCAACAATCAATCCCTACTAAACCATGGTTTTTTATTATCAAAATTCAAACAAACAGACCATATCTACAATATGCAGGCTTCGTTTCATGTTTGCTCTCCAGTCCACTTAGCAAAATTAACAATAAGAGATAACACAATTTGTGAGTGTGGTCTAGATGAAGGTACAGTCGAGCATATTTTTTTCTCCTGCCCTAAATTAATAGTTTCCTTTTATGACATCCTCCCCCCAGATATCCCAAGGCCTGCTAATATCCTGTCCCTTCTTTCTTAAAATTAAGCTTTACTTCCAATAAAATTAAGCTTTAAAACCTGTGTAATAGAATAGATCAAAATATGTAATTATTACATCTAAGCTGTATAATTATTACTGTTACTAATCTGCTTTTTATTGGTCTATGTGACTCACTAACATCTATGTTTGCTTTGTTTTAGATTGCTTAATATATCGTGATCTTCATTTTGATACCGGACAATCCTTATAAAGTGTCTTCCCATGACTGACATGATGACTGGAAGAATTCGTAACAACAGGAAAGCCATTAAACAAAATACATACATCCATACATATTATAATATTAAAATTTGCATGCCAATGTAAATGGTCAAATAGGATTTAAGGACATATTGCGAAGATTAACACCTAATATAACCCCATTGAAGCTACAAAATGATTTGATTTGATTTGAACACAACATAATAACAAAAGAGCAATATGGTTTTCAAAAACAAAAATCAACAACTTTAGCTGCTTATCGACAGAAGATTGACTTGAATTGAAATGAGATTGAATTGAATCATGTAGTGGGTATTTTCTTTGACATGAGTAAAGCATTTGATTATGTTGATCACGATATACTTTTAAATAAATGCGAAAAATATGGAATTCGGGGAGTAGTTTATAATTGGCTACAGTCATACCTAAGTAGTAGATATCAGTGTGTAGAAATATCGGAAATAAATAAAAATAATAGGTTAGTACAACATCAATCTGCTTATAAACTCAACGAATATGGTGTTCCACAAGGCAATATTCTAGGTCCCTTAATATTTCTTGTACAAATTAACGATTTACCCAAGGCTTTAAATCATCATAGTGTTTTATATGCCGACGACGTGTCCATAATTATTCACGATAAAGATGAAAAACACAATTAAAATCAAAACAAGCCATACACTATATGGGGCAGTGGTTAGATAAAAATAACCTCTGTCTAAACGTCCCTAAAACTAAATGTGTTCAATTTCGAAAACAGAAAAATGAAAAAAAATAATATACAAAAATCATATAAAAATATCGATATTGAACAAATAACTAAAATATGATTTTTAGGTATAACCATAGACGAATTTTGCACTTGGTATCCATCTGGCCAACTCGTCAGCGGCGTCATCACCCAATGAATCCATGGTATTTAATCTATTGTAGTTCTAGTTTGTTTGATTTTCCTTCCCCTCTAAGTGACCTGTGACACTCAAGGACCAAGCTCGAATTGTCACTCTCTAGGGCAGATAGGATCGATTTGCTATACGTTATAATTTTCAGTTTTTTCCTTTTATCTTTCTATCTAGTAGTGTTTTAGATGCTAGAAGTAATCCAACACATTCCGCTTGGAAGACAGTACTAAATTTGCCTAAATTGATATGCTGTTTGATCTTGAGGTCTTGCGAGTAGACACCTGCTCCCATGCTTTCTTTTGTTTTTGACCCAAACTACAGAGGTATACTGAAAATTCCAGTATTCCAGAGTTACTGGCTACCCTACCCTTCAGATCAGAACACGACATTGTCATTATGATGCTAGGAATAGGTAAGGCAGTGGATCCCTATCTGGGAGAAATGCACCGCCTTCCTTTTGCTGCAGCCATACTGACTTAGTTGTATTCTACTTTTTCTGGTCAGTGTAATTTTGCTGGTAGATTTGCAGATAAAGTCTAAACGCCAGACCACAGGATAGTTTTATTAGCCTCAGTTGTCTCTTACCATCAAGAGCACAAGCACATGGATTCTTGGTCTCTGTCTTATCTCAAAATATTTGTGATTAGTCCCGAGTTATATATGTAATTGTTTATATAATTAATTGAATTTTTTTTCCTCAAATATGTTTTCATTGTATTTAATTGTATTGTGATATTTCCCTAGCTTATCTTATCATGTTATGAAGTAATGTTATCTTACATTAGGTAATAAATGTCCTATCCATGTCAAGATAACTCATAACCTATTAAACATCAAAGTAGATAATAACCTACTTTACTTGCCAAATTGCTACTAATAATATATTTTGTAAAAAACAGATGAGAAGATAATGAAACAATTATAATAAGCTTTTTTATCCTAAACTGTTCTCATTTAGTTTTTGGTGGCATAAAACATTTCCACTTGTGGAACACACTGGAAATGATTTATAAATATATAATGTAGAAATATACCATACAGTGCCAATTTTAAGTTTTAACAAAACTAAAATTAACTTCTAAATAAAACATGGTTTGTTGCAAAACTTAATATGCCTATTTCTAATTCAGCTTATAATATTGATTTACTATGTCAGGGACATACAGGATGACACCCTGTATATTCTAACATACCTTAAGATTCTATACCATTATCTGTAAAGATTATCACAATATGGAATCACTCATTAAATAATAACTTTCTTGTTTCTAGTACCTATTTGTTGTTATAGCGGCAATAGTAGATATATATATTCCATGAAAAGTGAACTTCCTAGCTATCATGCCTGGTGAGTGGTGACAGATAGTTAGACAGATAAACGGCCAAGTCTTTGCAATAGGGTTCTGTTTTTACCATTTGGGTATAGAACTCTGTTAATACAATTGTCAAAACTCATGAAATTATAATGTGAGGCAAAAACTGGAGTCCTAAAAATAAACAGACCACATCCTTCTATAGCAATCTATTCATATAAATTATGTAATATACCTAGCTAAAACATATTGACATGTTTTCAGTTTTAAAATATTTAACATATGTTGAGAGCCTATGCCAAATTAATGGTATTGTGTTTACTTGTGACTATCTCTTGTACTGTCTGGGGACTGTATGCTGTTTCTGCTTAATAAAGTCAGAATGGAGCAATGTTGTTTGGCATAAACAAAAAACTTGGTACTACTTTCATTTCCAAAGTTTTTTTTATTCATTTTAGAGACTAGATATAATATTATTTAGTCAAATGAGACTATTGATACTAAGTCTAGTGTGATCTAGTGTTACACATCGTCATGGAGAAGACTACTGTGAACTTTGAAAAAAGTATTAAGAAATGTGGTATTTCAGGTACCCTCAGTACTATGTGATCTCAGAAGTATGGCTGTAGAAAGGGCGAGGGTTCCCTTGCTTCATGAAGAGAGACCGCACACACATCATGGTAATTTTCTTTATTTTAACAAAAAACAAAGAGAATGCAAAAAGGAAGTTTTGAGTGGTTTTGAATCCTTGAATCCTAATGAGGAATTATTTTGGGGATTCTCGTTTTATATGATGAATAGGCATTATCTAGAGGTTGTTCAAAGTAAATTATATAGTAATTAGTTTGGTGCTTTTTAAAAACAAAAAATATAATTTATATACCTTCATACCTATCTAGGATAAAATCATAAGGAACTTGAAGTCGGTTTTTCATACTTATGTTGCTTTTAAATATTTTGTTGACATAAAACATAGTAAATGTATATAATACATAATTTATCTAAATTTAGATACTACGTCTATGCAGAGTCATACCTAATTTATCTAAATTTAGATACTACGTCTACGCAGAGTCATACATAATTTATCTAAATTTAGATACTACGTCTACGCAGAGTCATACATAATTTATCTAAATTTAGATGCTACGTTTAAAATTACAATTTTTATTTTTGGCTTTGTTTAGTTGAATACAAAATTCACCCATCCAGTCTTTGGCGTTAGATACACTTTAGCTTATTGTCGCTGTGTGTATTTGTTTAATTTTGAGATCATATTTATTATAAAAGTAATTACCTATATTATTTCAAACATAATTACTATTAAATGACAAATATAACGATTTGCTCCCATCTGTACGAAAGACGCAAAAACTGCGATGGGGATGGGAGAATTCCAAATGTCTCCGTAACTGGCGTGTTTGTATGAAGAGATTAATAAACGTGGAGGATGTTAGGCAAGTATGCAGGAATTTGATAATCTCTGCCTACTCCGCAATGGACCTCGTGTATAGATGTATATTATGGATGTATGTCATTGAAGTGTTAACTATAGTTAATGTTCATATGAAATGCTGGAAATAACTGACTTATTTAGTACCTGGGTGACCAAGCTTTGCTCGGGGTTTTTTTAGTATATCATGTATTTTGTATGCAAAGCCCTTGCTGATGAAATATGAATAGTATAAAAATAAAAGAAACAATCGGACCGAGATTTGAACCCGGGTTTTAAGGCGTTTTAAGGGATAGGGCCACCATAAACAGGTGACCACTGTCAATAATTAAAATATCTTAGCAATAAAACTCTACTAAGCTTAACATGGATTATTGAAAACGGCCATTATTGCCCCCGAAAGCCCCCAAATACAAAATTTCAAAAAATCGTTCTAGCCGATTCCGAGATTGTAGATTTTCCAATATTTTATTTTTAGTAGGTACTAAGCCTTTCTTATATTGCTGAAAATGTAATTATTAACGTAAACAACCAACCGGTTGTAAAAACCGAAGATAATATGATTATGTTATAATTTGCTATCTCTAAATCTATTTAACTAAGAGTTTCATTAATACCTCTATGATAACCCAAATATTTCGCGTATAATTAAGTATATAACCTTTGAATCTGTTTGAACATTTTCATCTCTGGAACTAATAATAAAGTTAAAAAATGTTTTGCCACAGACATATTTTCGGCGTTAAATGCTTTATATTGTCACGCTACAAACTATAGATGGCGTAATTGCAGATGAGACTGGAAGATTGAGTAGATTATAAATGCATCACCTGTCAGTAGCAATTGCCGGGGATTATTTAGTTGAATGGCTTAACTTACTATCATTGAGTCAATTGATAAATAGATAGTACCGTGTCACAACAAGTGATGTGTGAACACACTTGTGTCTACGTCCATAGAGGTATTATAAATAGATAGTTCCGTGTCCCAACAAGTGATGTGTGAACACACTTGTGTCTACGTCTATTGAGGTATTATAAGTAGAGCAAGATATTATATTGGTAACCTTAGTAGAGAGAGATAGAGAGCCACAAAGCTAGAGGTACCTACTACATGTTTATTCTCATTTTGTCAGATTATACAAAGGGAGTATGTCTCATCTCCACTTCTTATTTTAGTGGCCCTATGATCCGGGTTCCGTTTGGAATGGGCAAACTGCCTTCCACCCAGGCAGCTCGTAAGAGGCGAGCACAGGGTCTATTGTCACTAACACCGTGATATTGACTAGGTGGTAGAATCTTGCAACGACTCGCCCGGATTGGTACCACCTTCTTACTTATTCCTGCCACAATAGCGTCAGTGCTTGCCATTGTCGTGTTCTAGTTTGGAGGATAGGTTAGCCGATAAACTTACTCACGCAAGAGGTTTACCATCCCAGCCTCAGGTTGGCAACGCACTGTTTCCACCTTTGGTGTCTAAAGGCGATGTGTATTTCTTAACATCCGTCTTTTTGTTTGCCTTCCAATATCATAATGATCCCTAAAAATGAGAGCATGCTCCGATGGTTCGTTCAGTCATGTGGAAAGAATGAATGATGCAAGATTGTCAAAACGAATATACAACGCGAATGTGGATGGCTGCAGGTGCCCAGATAGACCTAGGATGACATTCTATGGCCCATTTGCTTGTGTATTATCCGAGGTTGGTGTCAAGAGTCTGATGAGAATAATGAATGTGGAGGAAGCTAGTCAAGTCAACTTTCTGCCTAACCCGCAAGGGACTTAGCGTGAAGATATAATAAAGATAATCCCTAACATACTACCGACTGATGTTCCAGGCGAGGTGTCGAAGAAGAATCACCAATTATCCGGTACTGCACTTTTCATGACGTCACTGTTTTCGGGGGCGACCGCGGGCGCCCTCGCTAAGACCGCCATAGCCCCCTTTGATCGGTGCAAAATAAACTTCCAGATATCGTGAGTTTTTGTTTAATTTATACTATGACGAAAGACATATGAAACATAAGCTGTTCCATTCTAGTCACTTAAATCGGGATAAAGAGTAGCCTTTGTCAAGGACGAACCCTCGTGTTAAATTTCGCTGCGATCAGTTTAGGTGTGATTGGATAACAATCACACATCCAAATATCTTTCGATTTAGTAGTAATAAGTACTAGCTGCTTCTTACGGCTACGATCGTGTTGATTTATGCACCTACTATTATTATTTTTGCCCCTGAAACTCGTTTGAAGGAGATCTCTAAAGAATTTGAAATAAAAATAATTATATCCTCCAAGGATTTGTATATTTTTATTGTATTTTTTTTAACTTATTGTACCTTTACGAATAAGAAGAAATAAGTTTGTACAAAAGGTGAACGTGATGCCCGTTGACATCCTCCGCCAGTCAACTTTGGACCAACAGTAAGTTCAGTAAGTAAGTGCCACACAAACAACAACAAAAGTCGCTTCCCGCTCGCTGTCTGTCTTTAAAACTATCCAACGGATTGTGATGCGATTTTTGTTATAGGTAGAGTGGTTCGAGAGGTAGGTTTGTACGTCCGTAACGTGCATAATAAACCCGGGGCGGGCGGTCACTAGTAATTAATATAATTCCGTTTCAAGTAAAGACGTAAACTATATACAAATATTATATACATTTCGCATTACTCTTTAATATTAAATAAACGAACGAAAACTATGTTAAAGACTAAAGGTACAATTCCGTGGATCGCGATCGATCGCGGCCGCGAGCGCCCTACGACTGTAGTCGGTGGCTCGCGACAATAGATGTAGTATGAAAATGTATGGCACCGCTTCCGAGGCCCGCGACAAACACGCGCGGC
>DVZL01003812.1:0-13565 GCA_018236625.1 Lasaia peninsularis
GATCCGTTGACTTACAGCCCCAACCCCCCTTTTAGTCGCCTCTTACGACAGGCAGAGGATACCGTAGCCCTATTCGTAGCCCGGAACTACAGGGCACAAGGAGGGCCTACCAATCCGGGCGAGTCGTTGCAAGATAATTCAAAGGTTATCTTAAAAAAAGAGAACAATTAAAAAAATACTTTAATCAAAAACCAATTAAGCCTTAGCTGCAGTCCAGGTTTGAACTTCGTCATAAGATATACTTTTATTACACCTAAAGTATGTGTAGGCCATGGTTGTGTCTTTCACCAACCCTGTGCTGATCGCTATTTATATAAAAAATGTCGGGAGCTTACACTTTACGTTTTTGTTTTTTCTATTATTAACAAGCAGTAGTTGTCCTGCTAACTAATAGACACCATGGATATAAAAATTAGTTGATATACTAATAAAAACTTCTATTAAGTTATAACTTCAATCTAATGTTTTTTACATAATATCCATGTTTCATTTGCAGTAATTAAATAAATTCGTTGCACGCTAACTTTAATTGTTATTTAATTACACCAAATAAGAATTCTGTATATTACATTTGTTTAGACAAATGTTTTAACCATGCCCGAGTTAATTTCCTAACAATTACATACATTTAATTCTTAAGGTCAACCGCAAATGTTTCAGTCCCGGTCCAAGGGACCCGCACTTGGAATGTTTGCAATTAACTTACAGTAAAAATAAATGCATAAACTTTCATCAATTATCTGGGTAAAAATTATTTTGTTTTGTAATTTTCTTATCTTCTGAGTGCCATTGAAAATTACGGATTAAAAACAGATTTGATTCATAGCTTGGATATTTAATTTTTAGGGTCCTTTATATATGCGAAAAAAACTGAGGACGTATGTAAAATTTAAATAGTAAATAGATACATTAGCTGCTAGAAAATGTACCTATGTCACATTTTACCTACTCATTCATACAGTTTCACATAATAAAACAATTTCAATTAGTTTTACAAAATTTATATATTTTATTACATTTATTTAGATACACACAATTACAGTAAATGATATTATAACAACTTATTGATAGATACCTAAAAGAAAATTTGTATATTGTGTAAATGTGTACGTTTGCAACTTTTTGTCACTTCTCTATTATTAAAATAGTGTTCCAAAACACACTGATTATAGCTTAATATTCACAAAAAATAATCTGAATTATTGTCATAGAATAGCAAAGTGGAATATATTAAAATAATGACGCGTGGGTACTTGTTTCAAAAAATACAACACTTATCTATCTCTAATCTATTATTTTTTAATCGCGGAAGCGAAACATCCGCAAACGATCCGAGGCTTAGGTATATAAAAAAACATGCTGAGCATATATTATAATCTAAACATTAAAAATAATAAATAATTGAATACCGTTACGCCCATATTCCCGAAAAAGGAGGCAGAGTTACATACCACAATTAGCCGACGATATTAGGTCTCACGATGTCACAGCCTGCAAGTCCGTCGCCATATCGGGCAAAAATCTCGGCTTTTTTCCTAATATTGCCCTTGAACTTGATCGTAAGAGCAATCAGAAGATGTACTTAAGTTAGAAAAACTCATCGGCGTGTGGTGGGGTTTGAATCTGGAAATTACCGAAATTTCCATTTCCGTACGTACCTAATCGCGTACTACTAAGCCACCGAGGCCCCACAACAATTTTTATCAAATTTCTTATTTACTTAAATGAGTTCATTGCATTTTTCTCCTGCTCCAAAAAGTACCAACAACTAAACAAACAAATCAAATTTGCAAGTTAAAATATGACTTTCATATAAATCAACACCACTTAATAAATATAAACGGTCCGTACCTAATTAGATATTAACCGACGTTTTGAAGAACGTTATTAATTTAGTTACCACATTTATCTAAGCTCAGGATTAGCGGCGGTATTTCGAGAAGCAATGTAACTACGGGTGTGTGTTGTAAATAATTTTGGCGCGAACAAATGAGCCAGCTGATCAATGATTTATGCGCCCCATTCTGTTTTGACGGGGGTGCGTTCTACCGCTCTCTACAGTTTATTAGTAACGTGTACGTTGTAGTGTTAATAAACTATCTTGACTGCGTATAACATATAAGTAGTTAATTTCGAATTTTTGGTACAATGTTTAGGCTTTGCGCACTTCGTTATTTAAGCTTGTGTTTTAAATTAAAATTATAAGTGTTGGTTTTTTTGATAACTGTAATATAGAATATACATTACGTTAATTTTGTTTAACTATTAAGCGCTATCCCGTATTATATCATATGATATCGAGGTCGGCTACCTAATCTAGGAGATTCGAAAAAACAGATATTCATATTTTAAATGAGAAGCATATGTACTTTTTCACATATAACTTAAGCCCTGATGATGCTGTGAAACGCGAAACCGGTCGCCTATTTAAAAGATAATTTTCAATTACAAGTTATATGTGAAAAAGTATTTGTGTTTCTCATTTAAAATATGAATATGTGGATGTTTCATCAAGCACCAACGATGCACCGTACTCATATTACAAATTCTAAAGTAACTTTCTGTCTGTCACGCCTAAACCACTGAACCGATTTTGATGAAATTTAGTACAGAGATAAAGTTGACTTTGAGGAAGGACATAGGCTACTTTTTAAGCGACTGCAATAAAAATAGGGTATGTTTTACGCAAAAAGTATAATAAATTTTAAAAATGTCTGTCCTTTGAAAGTTGTCTGTGTTATGTAAATAATTCACGCGGGCGAAGCCGCGGGTGGAAAACTAGTATAGAATAAAAACAAATATGATAATCCATTACATAAAAGAGACGAAAAGACAAAAATATGGTGAAATTCTATTGTATAAGCAAAAGGTAAAAAGGAAATGAAACAAAAAACACACATAATAGGTCAGCTGTTACCGAAAGGTGTCCACTTATAAGGGTGAAGGGACCTCGGCTGAGTTGGAGGTTTTAAATGATTTATGCCCTCTTTATTAGTGGAGATTCTTGAGACTACGAGAGACACAAGGGTACGTGTTTTTCACGCGATATTCTTAGTTTTATGACTTGTGAAGTACCATCTCTACTAATATTAAGAGAAAGATTTGATTGTTTGTATTGAATAGTCTCCGAAACTACTAGACCGATTTAAAATCCTACATAGGCTACATTTTACCGTGGGAAAATTCAGACAGACAGATAGAAAGACAGACAGACAAAAATTCTGTTTTGGTATTTGTAACTTGTAAATATACATATATACACTTATTAAAAAGCGGTTATTTTAATATTATATATAGACAATCTAATTTCATTTATTTGTATAAATAATTCTATTAGTTCCTACGATACAAGTGTGCTTTACTCAGGTGGATAATACGTTTTTATTAGAAGATCGAAAGATATTTGGAAATCATCATAATATTGCCATTTAAACATTTTCATGTTAAAGGAATAATACTTGGCAAAACTAAATAAACATTTAATTTCCTAATAAAAATAACACTTAAATAAACTAAATTAATATTTAAATTCCTAATTAAATACATATTTATACCAACATATAATAAAACTGTAAATGATCGCTTGAAAATTTATTTAAAAAAACATAATAGACGAGTTCATAAACGCAAGAGAACCAAATTTTTTTTGTACTTTTGTGCACGCTAATCTCAGAAACAGCTTAACCTATTTAGATGCAGTTTTCAGAAATATATTGTGATAGCCTTCACTTAACATTTAGTGTCTATTTAATTTAAATCGGTTAACAAATAAAGAAGTTATGTCAGTTTATGTCAATCACGTAATAAGTATCAATTTAAAAGAGCTCTGGTATCATATCGTACTGATATTAAATGGGGTTCAGCTTTGACTGGAAAGTCAAACGCGACGCGGCCCCGAGTGGGGTGTATACTGTATAAATAATGAAATAAAAATCCGGACGAAGTCGCGGGCTTAGCTAGTCAAGTAATAATTCTCTAATCCAAGTTTAAACCACCAAACGTTTACTTACCGAACAAAATCGGCTTCCATTTAGCATCGAAGCCGATATCACAATACCGACTGCCGGCCGATTTAAATTTATTTCGGACGTCGGTAACTTCCAATTTAAACCTCTTAATCCTCTATGATGTATGTCGGTATTCGGCTGGATTAAAAGTTCTACGGAAAATAACCGGGAAAACCTTTCCGGGGTCGGATTGACCCAGGCAAGAGCGGGATTAGGTGCCCGGGATTGGATATACATAAATCTCGGACAAGGCTTTAGGGCCGTCGCAATTAAGCCTCTCAAGCTGATATGTCATTTTGTGACGGACACCGTGATACTAATCACGCGTAATTCCACTTGTAAAAACATATGGTCAACATATGCACCTACAATTAGCCAACGGTAGAAGGTTCCATGACATGACAGTTGACAAGTTCGTCGCCATAATGGGCAATTCAATCTTATACAATTAAATATTTTTTAGATAAACAGAAAAAAACTCGTAAGAACAATTTAGAATTTACACTTTCCATCGTCGGCACTTGGTGGAATTTCATTGTATATAACTTTTACTTCAAAACACTTGTATAGTACAATTGCACAATAATTTAACATTATGATTTTTTTACGTTTGACATTATTTATTTGTGTACCTACGGTAACCGACTAATACTGAAAGTTATGTAGAATTAATTAAATGTATTTGTCCTTAGTTTTACAAGCCCCGATGATACTGTAAAAAGTGAAACCGGTTGGTTAAAGTGTAAAGTAAAAATAAAAATTAGTGTGGAATAGTACAAGTGTTTGTTTCGAGGGAAAAAGTTTATAAAGAACAAGTTAGCCTAACGGGAACCCGGGACTTCGTGCGTCTAAATATCATAGACTACGCTTGCCCACAGGCAATTCCATATGTACCCGAAATACATAATTTCAGTATTAAAATTCCGCATCAGCCGTGTACCCTGCACAATGGTCTCTGTGTCGGGCATGGCGTCATAAATAATTCAATTTCATAGTAATAAAATACGCGTGACCGGAGCTACGGCGTGAAAACTTTTCAGCAATTACGGGTTGAATATAACAAAAAGCGTCTATCGATCCGACACGCCGCGGCGGGGTCGATGAGGCTCGTCCGACACACTCGTAACTCATGCATCAGCTTGCGTGGAAGGGTTACCCACGAGTGCAGCTTCGACGACTTATACTTCACACAGGGTGTCCAAGAACACATCATTTAAAATTATCAAATTCTTTAATTACAATCAGATTTTTTAAAGATGCCTTTAAAAATTAATTATAGGATATAGGTATATGTAATTATTAGGTAGGTACATGCCTTGATTGAAATATTAAATTGCCCAACCTAATTTAATTAACATATTAGTAGCAGATAGTAGATATTGATTGGAGTCACCTTAGAAAGTAGAATCATGAGAGATTTCCAAATTGAACTGCTACGAAGTTTGTTGAAGATATACCATTTTGTATGATTTAAAATAACAAAAAGTCAGGCTTTAAAATTACCTTCTCAGGTGTGATAAGCAACATGACAAAAAAGTTAGGCATTGAAGCATTATCTATAGGCAATAATTAACATTTTGGAGTTTAACATAATCTGGCAGGATACGTTAAAATATAGCTTTTTTCATATTAAATTACAATTCCCGGCCGAAGATTCTTTAAGAATATACCTATTTGTCGCATAAAATCAAATGTTTTTGAAAAAGGAGAAGTTACAACCATTTAGGGATTACATTGAATAAAACGCTGCATTACAATATGCTGAATAATATTTGTAAAAATATGACTTGCTAATAATTCTTAAATATAAGGAAAAACCTAATTAATTTTATTCTGTATTATTCGGTATTTGTAAGATTAAATAAAACTACTACATTTACTAAATTACTTAATGTTTTTAAATCATAGACTACGATCTCATAAACATTCTAGTGTCTCAATATCTTAACACCCTGTAGAGTTTGTGACTGTAAAAACATAAGATATAAATAGGTGTATTTACAGGGACACCCTATATACCCACCAACCCAAGCTCCAACACAGAAATCCAATCTGAGCGGGGATAATTAATTTAGGAGCTCTTAATACAGATATTAATATACGATTGGTACATTAAAGCGGTTTATTTAAGACTTGCTTAAGTCTTACTGCGTGTTTAAATTGAAATGTAGATAAGGTGATGTGAATTTTGAGGCGTGTTCAATTATAATGCTCGGTTTATTTCTCTGGGAATACATCAAAGCAAAATCTTTTATCATAATATGTAAGATTCGAATCAATTGAGTTATTGAGTTTTTATTCTTAAAGTTGATAATTCATTGAAGTCTTAATTCTTAAAATCACAATTTAAAAACAATTACATTCAATTGTTATTTTTCTACAAGCATTTAAGCTTACAAATAGCTTCCTTCGCGTTCATCTTTAAGTTTTTTTTATAAATATTTCTATACATAAGAATAAACTTACACTGTTTCAATATTTTGTATGTATATAAATAAAATAATCAATTTTCCTTTTTTACAGAATCAAAATAGAAACGTTTTTAATTAGCAGAGATTTTGAGTTTTGATGCTAGTGTTAGAAAGTATTAGAATGATGGGATGGATGATATAAATTAAATAAATATGTAGGGATCGTAACACTTGACACTCGATACTCTCTGCCCACCCCACAAGTAACAAGGCGTGAAGATGTGCATATACAGAAAATTTAATAACTTAAAATGGCATTTCCAACACAATGCTTGATAAAAAGCTTAGGAAAACTCAACCTTTAACAGCAGGTGATAATTGAATGGCTAAGGAATAGTTATGTATTGACTGAGCATAGCCAACCCATAAATGAGTGATTTATTGCAGTTTAATTACAGCAATTAGTTACGCCTCCGGTGCTACAATTCCCATTGACATGTATTGAAGCTGTGTTGTTCTGACTAAAAACTATCTAACCTCACCTCGCATGATCATTGGCCATTATACGCGCACATAAAAAACAATCGATTAACACTTTTCACTTCTTCTATGAATACAGATTTGTATTTAATTAAAAATGATTTTGTATTACATTTATATTAGCATATGTACTCATTTTCTTTTTATAAAACAGTTACATATATAATGAAGTTTATTTATATTTTTTTCTAATTATTCATGTAGGTACTAGCATTTTTAAGCATCCTATAAGTATCCCACTCTAAAGCTAAGTTGTTTAAAAAAAAATTAAAACCTTAATAAATTTTACTGCAAGATCTACATATGTTACGTTATCTACTTGTCTTAATATACTATTTTATATACTTGTTTTAGGTATCAAATTTAATCAGATTATCTTAGAGTATTGACAACTCAGTTTTAATCTTTGAGAAAATGATTTAAATATTATTCTATTCTAATTATTCTATATTATCTTTACTAAAAATTAAATACATATATGTTTCTAGGGTATTATCTAACAACTTTAAACAATAGGTAATTTATATGATAAGTATAAAATAGAGCGTCTTAAGGTAATAATTAAATTAAATTATTAAAAAAAATAATTAAATTATCTTAACAAATAAATCAAAATACAAAAAAAATACCATATTTCCCAACTCGGATGTGACGAGTAAGCAGCCATTAAAATTAGGGTTGGGCTACGAAACGTGAGACTAGGGATGGGCAGTGCCAGACGCGCCCCGGGTATTGTGTTGATTTTTGTCCAAATGCCAACCGGCCATTACGATTGTTTTAACATATTACGTTATAATATCTTTACATCATATTTTTGTATATAAAAAGTAATGATTACAAAAAAAATCATCGCTTCGTATAAATCACGGTTAAAGTGACCTATAATTAAAAATTCGTTCCACAATAATACAATTAGAGCGGAGAAAAGCGTGTTTTGAAACATCTACTTAATAACGGAGTGGAAATTAAAAAGCAATTTGGTAACCGTTACTAATTTCGACCGGCGCGATACGCAGCATTTTGGGGGCGCGGCCACGTCGGGAGGAAGGGGTCCTAATCTAAAAGCTGTCAGTTAACACGCGGCCCGCTGAATAGTATATAAGCTTATACTTAAATAGGTGCCAGGTAGATAACAGGTTGTACTAACCATACATTCTAATAAAATTATTGATAAAAATAATGATAATTAAAACATATACTTATTCTATTCGGTCTTATTAGTTTTTTTCTAAGGGTTTCTTAATATATTAATTCGATGGTAAAAATCATTGATCCTTGGATAGAAAGAATGCATAGATACTATTCACATTGAAATGTACTGAGAAGTAATAACAAATTAAAAATTCTATCATAATAAATATTATAGAATCCTTCTCAACCCAAATCCTTACTTTAGTACAGCTAGGGTGAACGTATATAGGTGTTTCAGATCTTTATATATAGAAACTCATTTCTAGGTGTGCCTACGATTTATTTGATTATTTTATTTTACACATTTCTGAAATAAAATTCTAAAATAAAAGTAGCCAAAACTATTATTTATTACATCACCTGTCTACTAGTGAAAGCTCCGTAAAAATCTGTCCAACCGTTTCAGAGATTACCGGTTAAAAACCGACAATCAAACAAAAAAATCTAAAAAATGTTTTTTGGTATATGTACTCTTCTAAACATGCATATTATGGATTTACTAAAAAGCGGTTATTTTAATATTAAATACAGACACTCCAATTTTATTTATTTTTATAGATGTCACAAAAAATAAAAATCAGAAACTACATAACTAAAGTAAGATAAGTAAATATAGCGATTTTTCACCAAAACCAAATCAAAAAGACTCGTAATATTAAAATAATTTACCTAACATTCCACGCTAAATCTATATTTATATGTTGAATAAGATATCACGTTAAAGGTTGAAAATATAACTCAAAACTCTAAGGATAATTTGACAGCGTCATATTATAATGCAAATAAATCAACCGACTTCAAACCACCAAGCATAATTAACTAACAAACAAGCAACATTATTTTGATTTAAGAACATACCGATTCTGAAGTATGTGCTAACGGTTTTCCTTAGGTCTCATTAGTCGATAATTTCGATATAGGAAGCGATTTTAGACAACACTATAAATCGCAGACTGCCTACTCAAGCGTGAGACTGATTTTAATCTTTTTAAACACCACCTAATTCTTGTGCGCCTACGCATCTCTAAATTTGAAATTCGGATGCATAGTAATATGAGCACGCAGTATGAATACATAAGAATGTTTTGTTTCGTGGTCATTTTATATGTATTTGGGTTCCCCATATCTAGCAATGTTTATTCGAAACCCGCTTGTATTTTATGTTTTTATACTATTAATGAGCGGTATCTTTAGTATCTGTTTTTTTGTTCGAAATTATCATACTCGATATTATTTTCGTTTTAATTTAAATCGCGAACTTGATACAAGACTAATCGTATTAAAAAAAACTTGTTTGTTTAGATTAATTAGTAATAAAACCAACATATTGATTCAGCTATCTTACTGCCGATGTTTCATAAAAAATGGTAAAAAAGTTTTGATTTCATAAAAAAATGTATCATAGAAATTGTATGTTCTTTAATACGGATATTTTAAATGTTAGAACATAGTAGGTTCAAAAGTCTTTCTGACACCTATAGACATTTTGATCAAATACAAAATTTTGTATTCTTCGTAATAAAACAATACCTAGTTGATAAAAATTGTATTTTTAACAATACAATAGAAATATTTTTAGACTTTAACTTAGATGTTCATAGTGCTTTTGCGTTCGAATTACAAATATTTTATATTGAACAATAATTAAACGTAGCATAAGTGCAAAAAGTCTTGAAGTAACAAACGTGACAAATATAAAAATAAAATATGCAGCCGATATAGAAGCCTCCTCCATTTTGAGAAGGCGGGAAATAAAAACATAATAATACAAGAAAAGTATAGGTAGGTACTATTAGCTTAATATTACCTTGATATTTACGGATCGATTCGCTATAGGTACTAAAATTTTATCTAATAATTTCTAATATGCCAACCCTAATAACATTTTTTCTAATGACCCCCGTCTCATTTCCGTCTTAGATAATTATGTTTTTGTTAACCCCATTTCACATTCCAAATTATCCCATAAGACGTGTCTATTCCCCTCGTCTGCATCTCTCTTTATATTCATATCTTTATACTTAATATACTCATATTTTTCTATATTCTATTTAACAATCAATTAATATCAAAATTGCACTTACCGGTGTGTTAAATTTAATTTTGACGAACTTAATTATAATAAAATTAGTTTCTTACAAATACCGTCAAGATCATAGAGAAAATCAAAAACTTTTAGAGAGCACAAACGAACATCGTATAACTGTTTATTTCGAACTTTATGTCAACTCAGTGAAAAAAATATTTGAGTTAAAAAAAAAACAATAAAATACTAATTTGTTACTAATAATGTCAACTTTGTGGTACCTATAAAAAACTTTTCTATTTTTATGTCTACTCGCCCCACGACCCTTCCTATTAACCCCTTTCTACGGTAGACCATTTTTAAATTAAAACAATTAAACTACCTACAATTTTGATTGAATTAAGAGTATCGCTCTTCAGTGCTTCTATTCATCAATAGATGGCGTTAGATGCAAATTAGATTCATTGACTCTGCGAACGTGCGTTCATATCGTCTTAATAAACTTTAGTCTAATAGACAAATAACTAAAAAATAATTTATGATAAAAAACAAAATAGTCATTTTTTATTTTATTTAAAGATTTAACAATTTTATATCTATTAAAAGACCGTAATTAAATATTCAAGAAATAGCCGATACACCCAGCCGTTTTCGAATTATGAGTCTACCAACATATTCAACATTCACTTATATATTTTTAAGAATGTTATAATAACTCAAAATTTGACATTTATGTAAATATTATGTTAATTAACCATGTATGTTAATTCCTACTCATTTCATTTATTTTTAAAAAATTAAATATGCAACTATCATAAATAATTTGAATAAAAATTACAGTTATGTGTTAAAAATAAAATAAATATTATCACGCTCGTATCCCGAAAGTGGTAAGCAGAGCCTGAAGAGGTAATATGACAGGTGGTCCGTTATACAAGTCAACATAGCCGAATACAAGTCCGTTGGCCATATTGGGATTGGAATTGTTCCAAGTTTTATGTTTTTTTAAATAAAAGTTACAGTTCAAGTAACTTTGCACAGCAATCGAACCTAAGACCTCGTGTGTCAAAGTCGGACCGACAACACTTGACCATAACAAAGGAAGCTATTTCTTATTTATTATAAAAGTAGAATTATTCTTAAAATCCTATTATTTTATGAATATCTTAATGTTAGGTATTATTAATTGATTAAGTTTCTATAAGCTAAAGTTATATATAAAAAATATTTAGCATAAAATAAATAAACAATATATAGTGGAGCAGACGTTATTAAACACATAATATCCAATTTTATATATAAACCTTATTGATGAAATCAAGTCAGAAATTAGCTGAAGAGAGATTTATAAGATATCCCAGGATATTAAGTGGATGACTTCTAGATCTACAGTTATCAAAAACCTTGGCATTCTCCACCAGTGAATGATTTTTCTACTGTAATATATAGATACATTTTTAGAGGAACTTTAAACAATTCAAATTCTTAATAGGGATTCATAATAGAGATTATCTGATACTAATACCATCAATGTTAGTTTATTGATTGAGGTACCTGTTGACGCACTATGTACCAAATAAGTTTCTTCTATAATTTGGGAAGGTACCTGAATAAGAAGATATTTTTTTCTAAAAGCAATATGTATTTACATGTCATATAGACCAAAGAAGATAGCGATGAATCTGGAGCTAGGCTGTTCTGACATTTTGCCCGTAATTGTAATACAGAGAAATATCACTATAAAGATATTTTCCTTCAAAACACACACATGTACTATTCCACAATATGTATTTTTTATTTTTACATTATGACTAACCAACTGAATTCACTTTGTACAGTATCATCATGGCTTGTAAAACTAAAGATAAATAATTAATTGTCTCTAGTTTTAAAAATATTGTGAAGTAGTACAAGTGTGTGTTTTGAAGGAAAAAGTTTATATACAATGGAATTCCACCAAGTGCCGACGATTAAAAGTGTAAATTCTATAAGATGTTTTCCATCCACAGATCATAAATATGAAAATATTAGTTTTTTTCAGTAAGTTTAGAAATAGATAACCACATTACGACCATAACTAATCAAATAGACATAATCAGTTATTATATATTCGTTATAATGGAGTTCCAGTATAAAATTTATGGTCAAAGGCAAACATCAGTATGTTTTGCTTTGAGTAGAGACTGAACCAACAAAACCTAATTCGGGGACCGGTTTAGCCTCGCCCAACCGAATCAAAAGGGACACTTTTTATTCGAAGCAAACCGATTATGCAAAATAGAATCTAAAAGTAATAAATTAATAATAAATACTGTACCTACTGAGTTTATAACTATTTTTGTTTTCAATTTACTGTTTTTTTTTTTCAATAAATATAGTAAAAGCTCCATGATCATTAAAAGTTTAAGAGAACACATGTTGTTTTAAAGTCATATTTTATGCCAAAAAGGATTCTTTCGAATCTTTTGTATTTAGATCTTGCACAATAGAGAAAGGGCTTTCGCTATTGTACCGCTTGCATTATGTCCAGTTTTTACATTTAAGATTTCTAATTCCGAGACATTTCAATAGAAACTAAAAAATAAGCAATAGAAAAAATCACAAGGCTGCTTTGGAAGGCCGGCCACAGTTAAATGAAAGAACTTTGTAAAAAGTTTGACACATTTTTAGAAACATCGGGCACGCTATGTTCGTTCGCGCGGACCGATCGTAAATTTTCCATAGCGTCAGAATGAAAAAGGGGACATCATTGTTGAAAGTTTTTAAGCGAATTCTGTGATTCGAACGTAAAACCGCACCCTGTATATGCATAATGATAAAACGTATCAACGTTTTCATGAAGCGAGGGTAATATTGTTTATTAGATACGAAAACGATATTGACGATAAGCTTGGTGTCGCCCTAAAATATTTATTTTGATATATTTTTAGATTGAGAGAGAGATTTATCCTTGATTCCTTTTAGCAATCAGATGTCTGTTATTGCGAGTGAGGCAGGCTTTCCCCCTATATATTTCCTGCACGGGTAACAAGAAAGAAGCGAGCTCTCTCTGGAAAGGAACGATAAGAATTTCATTTCCTCGCGACTGAGAAAGCCTTCGCTATCTGAGGAAGTTGCTGACAAAAATACCTAAGTGATAAAAGCAGTGAATTTAGTTTTTGTATCGTCAGATGTTTTGTTGAAATTCATATCTCAGTAATGGTCTGTCTTTTAATAATGATAGAAAGTGTTAATACAAATAATATTAGGACACAAACAATATTTTAATAAAACATCACCAAAATTCTAAATGAAAATGTTGCAAAAATGATGATAAACTTTTTTTTTTTTTAAGACAGCGAACAGGCGCACGGGTCTCCTGATGGTAAGAGACAACCGTGGTCTATAGAC
>DVZL01003813.1:0-13565 GCA_018236625.1 Lasaia peninsularis
ACAACATTTTTTACTCACTAAAGGCTGCCCCGCTATTTGAGACTTTAATGTTTTTGATTTTTTTTGATTTGAAAGAGAGATATCTTTGTCCGGAATAAGATAACAAGCATTTAAATTTTGAAAACCTTATATAAATGATACACAACACGGGTTGAGCGATACGAATTTTGCCGGAATTGCAATTCTAATAGTATAATCATTAAACATCCCTTAGTTTCGTTTCTATACTTCTTATTTTAGGCACATGGTGAAATTTTATAGATAACTTCCCATTTCTTCCGATTTCCCAGCGAATATAATGAGGAAACAACCATTCCTCATCACATTAGCTGTCTGCCTGTGAAAGTCCCGTCGAAATCATTCCCGCTGTTTCTGAGATTAGCGGGTACAGACAGACAGACAAAAATTCTAGAAAATGTTGTTTTTGGTATAAGCACCTTGTAGGTATATTAATTTAATATGCATTTAGTAAAAAGTGGTTATTTTGATATTACACACGAACACTCCAATTTTGTTTTTTTGTATAGATAACAAATCACATATCTGTGAAAATGTCAACTGTATAGCTATCACGGTTCGTGCGATACAGCCTGGTAACAGACAGACAGACCTATCCTCTTAGCAACACATTCAATGATCCATTTTCATTAATGCAGATAAGTATAATTGATTCCCCACTCATAAGCCAAGAAGCTCTCGTCCAATCTAATTTTAAACAATCAAGTTCTTATAAAAGACACATTTCAATGTAATCGATACCCATTAATCATTTAATTACTTTTACATCATTGTTCTGTATTTTTAAGCCAGTATTTAATTACACTAATTAATTTCTTAAGTCAAAATTTAAATTATAAAAAATAAATTGAATAAAACAATTAATAAGATTCAAAATATATCACAGCTTTTTACGTATATTTATTCATTACTAGTCGACCCGGCGAACTTCGTACCGCTTTACACTCAATCAATATCGTGTTACCTTTTTTACTGAACTAATTTAGGCTATACAGACTTCCTTATGCTCAGAAATATGTATCACTACGTAGTATAAAACAAAGCCGCTTCAACAGATATCGATGCGGTTTCCTTTAGTAGACAGTGATTCAAGTAGGGATCGCGATTATTTCAGAAAAATATTGGTTTTAAAATCGATTCGAATCCTAGCCTGATAGATCAATTCACAAAAAAATCGAGGCATAAAAGATCGATTTTTAAAAAATCGATATTTTTTTCAAGTTTACGTTGACAATGTAATTATTGTTAATCAAATAATAAAAACATTATAAATATTATAAATAACGATTTCCTATCGGTATAATCAGGGAATTCAATAATAGCAATTATTTGGTTACCTTATCAAAGTATCAGATAAACTATAAAACAAGTCATTTATTTTCGTAATAGAATAGTTCAAAGTTGAGAAAATAGTAGCTTATAGTTTCCAATACTTAATATCTGAGGAGAAGAAAATCGAATGTCGTTTTTTTAAGGCAGATATATCGTTTCACTAAATCGATTCAGTACTACGCATCGATTGAAAAAATCTATCGTTTTGCCTTGAAAAATCGATTGAAAAATGAATGAAAATGAAAAAGACATTTTTTATATAATATAACACATGCATAATATAACACTGATAATTTTTGAGATTTATAATGTGGTGTCGTAAATGTGTGTTGCAAACGCTAGCAAAACCTTAGGAGGTAAGTCAAAATAAATGACTACAGCAATATACGCCTTAAAAAGATCCACAAAAAATCCGCGATGGCATAAGTCTATC
This sequence comes from Lasaia peninsularis, assembly GCA_018236625.1. NCBI lineage: Eukaryota > Metazoa > Arthropoda > Insecta > Lepidoptera > Riodinidae > Lasaia > Lasaia peninsularis. The sequence continues at coordinate 1,784 of DVZL01003813.1, forward strand.
TTTTAGGAATAATCCACAATAACCACTTTTATTATTTACTTTTTACTGGAAATAATGGCTTATTTACGAAGAGATTTTAAGCAATACAACAATAACCCTTATCCAATTGTGTATTTTAAACACGTTATCACTACATAGTATAAAACAAAGTCGTTTTCTCTGTCCCTATATCTCTATGTGTGCTTAAATATTTAAAACTATGTAACGGATTAAATTTCATCAAAATCCTTTCAGTGGTTTAGGCGTGAAAGCGTAACAGACAGACAGACGAGTTACTTTCGCATTTATAATATTAGTAGGGAGTTAAAAAGTAGCCCATGTCCTACCTCAAGGTCAATTCTATCTCTATACTAAATTTCATCAAAATCGTATCAATGGTTTAGGCATGAAAGCGTAACAGACAGACAGACAGAGTCACTTTCGTATTTATAACATTAGTACGGATGTAGAGATAATTAAAATTCTAATACTTCTCGTTGTCAAGCGTTCAAAATAATAAAGCATTAAAATATGACAAAAACCAAATTGTTTTTAAAAATATGAAATATGTACGCATGGTAAAACACGTGCTAAGAAACTTTAAATTGACCTTTCAAATATAGATATTAAGCATCAAAGCTTCTTGGTCTGGATTGATAAAATCTGTTAGATCAGACGGTCGCTGTCAGAAAGTCTACCTTATCGAGTACCAGAACACGCGCAGTACACTTGCGCAAATGAAAAGTCTCAAATTGCCTCTGGTCAATTAGTGGAGTTGGTAGCCGACTTTGTCGCACTTGGTCCTGGGTTCGATTCTCAGGTGTAGGCTTGGGCTAAAAAATCGATAAATTAAAATATTATTATTTAAGAAAAATTGATTTAAATCATCATATTTTTTCCCGCGATATATCAACTTTTGATATTTATTTTCAGATATCAAATTCGTATCAAAATTGATATAGTTTTGAAACTCTGCTGTATGCTCATGCGTCACATGATGTATTTGACAAACCCAATTTTTTAAATTTAGAAAAAGTGTATGAAGACATCAAGGTGTATGGTTCAACAATTTATTATTATTTTGACAAATTTTATATGTAATCGCTAAATGCGCAGAAAATATCGATACATCAACACATCGATATTTTTTAGTTCATCGATACTTTTGAAAAATATCGATGGTATATATCGATATTTCTTCTCCACTTACCCATCCTTACTCAGGGGCAATTTGTACTTATAAATTTTATTCAGTTTATCTGAAAAAACATATATGGAGGACTTGCCATCTGTCACATCATGGGCAGTAAAAATGTTGGTTATCAGCTTCCGTCTCTGTTAGACAAAAAAATAAAAGACTGACCAGTCAACTCGGTTTTGCTCCAACCAAATAGCCTGTAATTTAAAAATTTTCCTATTATACTGCCTCAAGGATGTTACATACAGTATACTATAATAAATACATTTAATCTGTAGATACCTTAAAAACTCTTATGGTGGTGAAAAGTTCAGACAACACCCATTCAGATATAATCGCATATTCTACCATTTAGGTTAGTGGCAATTACCATTCGAGTTAGGTTGCGGTGTTGGAGACAAATAAGCCAACGTTTGTCTTTTAAATGCTGCCTAGGGATCTCCAAGGATTTCAGAATATAACACACATAAGCATTCACAACATACACATAATAAATTAAACGACGACACGACCCGACCAATAGATGTCGCTATTCATATTTAGATCGCGGTAACGGTAATGGTAACGAGTATATTTTATATCGAGAATATCTAGTTATATCCTATTCTAAATAAACAATAAATATGAAATTGTTTTTAACATAATTGACTTTTTCGGTTTTTTTTATAAATAATAAATACGGTACTGAACCCATCTTGTGCGAGTGCGACTGGTAGTTATAGTGTTATCTTATTTCATAATTTAAAAAAAAATCATATTTCTTTATTAAAATATCTTAAATAATAATCAATCACATTATTGATACATCAAAAATAAATCAGTCTAAAGATGATATTGTAAGCGATTTTCATATAAATATACAATCTATAGATAAAAGCTTTTTTTATTAAAAAATCAACCATGACCAACCCTAACAACGGTCATAATCTATCAAAAAAACTTGCTTGCTCTCTGTGTCTAAATCTATATTTATATAAGATAGATATATTTGGTAATTACGAGTCGCAGTTATTGTAAGGGGTTGCGTATCAAATAAATTAAGTTTTGTATGTTTTTATTTAATTATTTTGTTTTATACATTCCTAAAATAAAAGTACTCCTCAATATATCAGCTATCTGCAAGTAAAACTCATGTCAAAATCAGTCCAGCTGTTGCAGAGATTAGCCGGAACACATACAGACGGGCAAACATTTTAAAAAATCTATTATATTGGTATAAGACAGTCGTGGCCTATCATTCTGATGGCGGGAATAGGTAAAGCCAGGGACTCCTAGAAGGGCAAGTTGCTGCACAGCACTCTACTAGATTGATGGTCTCTGTGTAGAATAGACCATCTACCTTTCTACCAGGCAGCTCGTAAGAGCCGAGCATAGTTTATCAAGATTATTGTCAACAAGACCACACCTATTCCTACCGCCATTATGACAATGTCGTGTTCCGGTTCAGAGGGTAGGATAGTCGATAGACTTGCACATAACATCCCGGCCACGGGACAGCGGCGCACCTGCAACATCTATGATGTCTGTAGGCCACGGTTGTCTCTTACCATCAGGAGACTTTTGTGCTTTTTCTCCTTAAAAAAGATACTGGGGAAGAAATAAAAAAAATACCTTCACGCCTATTATCCCCTCTGGAGTAGGCAGAGGTGTGCTGATATATCTACGACTCGTAATTCCAGTAAGTATACTAGAACACCCACGATTAGCCAAGGTACTAGGGCCTATGGGGAGATAGGTGGCAAGCATATCGCCACTTCGGGGACATTCCAATCCCAATGTAATGCTTACTCAGAATAATCTAAAAATAATTTTAAGAAAAGTTGCCCGACCTGAGAATTGAACCCAGGACCTTACGCAGCTAACGGTCTGAACAGGCGACAGCCATATTATTACACCACAGAGGCGATTTCTTTTTTCAGATGCTTTTTCGCTTCCTTATTCCATAAAAAAAACACTAGGAAAGAAATATATTATTATAAACAAAACACATTTTATCTGTTTTTAATCCTAATGTAGGATCTGTTTTATGAAAAAAAAACGTAGACTTTGAAATTGGAACTTGACTAATGCATAATGGAACAAAAATGGGGAAAATATTTCGCCACGCTCATACCCTCGGAAGGTACATATTTAGACACTCACGACAGTGGCAAGTGCGTCGCCATATCGGGCGCAAATCTAGTCCTAAGCAAAGTTACGTTTTTTTCAAATTAACTTAAAATACTCATACGAACAAGTTGGCTTATCGGAAAATCGAACTTCACACCTCGTGCGTCAAAGTTTGAGACCAACTATTCACAACCTTAGAGGCGATATTGCTTTTGTTTTCTTTTACATAAATACTAGTTGATCCGGAATTTATTATTGTATTTCTTTTTTAATATTTTTTATTATTTTTTCTTTTTATTTTGTTTTTTAATTTAGCTTTTTATTTATTTATTTCGCTAGTAACAGCTATAAATAAATTAAAATGTGACAAATAAATGTTAAGTTATTGAATACAATATTGTTCAGGAAGATTTGCACGGATTTACGGAACTTACTTTGTTTGTTGCATCGAGTTCAAGCAAAGTAAGTTCCGTAAATCTGTAGTCTTCCTACACGAGAATTACAAGGAACTGACCCAGCAAACGTTGTTCCTTCCTATATGTTATGTCACTTACCGGTATGGAATATTTCCAGATTTGGTCTATACTAGCTGTGCCCGTGACGTCGTCTGCGTTTTCATTTATTTAATTTATGTTATACATTTCTAAAATAAAATTACAAAATAAGAGTAGCCTAAAGATCATAGCACACTTACACGTTCCTGCTCCGCTTCGCCTAAAAATATTATTCAAATATGGGCTTTAAGGCGTAACGTTGCGATATAGTTTACAATGGCAACACAATTTTGCGGCCTGATCGGCGTCTGCTGTGTTGCCATTGTAAATTATAGCGCAAAGTCATACCTTAAAACCCATATTTGAGGCAGAGCAGGAACGTATAAGTGAACTACGACCTTAAGCCGTTCCTTGTTACATTAGTTGTCTGTCAGTGAAAGTCCCGTCAAAATTGGCCCAGCCGTTTCAGAGTAGCGGGTACGGACAGACAGACAAAAATTCTGACTAAAAGTACTGTTTTGGTATAATATGTACCTAGTACCTTGTACTATACATATGCACTTGGTAAAAAGCTGTTATTTTAATATTATATACAGACACTCATATTTTATTTAATTTTATAGATATAATTTTATATATATATATATATAAAATATATCTATAATATAATTTATACGTAATTTAGGGGATGTTACCAGTGGCTATATTACGCTTGCGTTTAAAATGCACTAGTAATTAGTTATTTAGTATGTTATTACGTAATTAGTATTGAATAAATACTATAATATATACGCGGGGCTATCTTATTTTTCTTCATACAGTGTACGCGTATTGAGATGATCAAAAAATAAAAATAACTAAAAAAATACGAATACACATAAATATATATTTTTGTATAACATATGTGTATATGATGTGAAAATGTGTGTTTTCCTCGTATTGGTCCGGGTCCTCTGTGTAGAATAGACCAACTGCCTTCTTACCAGGCAGCCCGTAAAAGGCGACCATATGTTAACTGGGTCACTACCAACATGACCACTAGCGGTAGAGTGTTGTACAGCAACTCGTCGGGGTAGGAGCCACCGCCTTACCTATTCCTGCCGCCATAATGACATTGTCGTATTCCAGTCCGGAAAGTAGGGTAGTAGACTTGCACATAAGATCTAACAGCCCAACCACAGGACAACGGTGCACCTACAACATCTATGTTGTCTGTAGGCCATGGTTGTCTCTTACCATCAGGAGACCCGTTTCTGTTCGGTATTTTATGGCATAAATAAAAAAAGATTAAATAAATAGATAACTATTTAAGTATTTTTATTTCTGTCAAAATTAATGAAAACTTAGACCCGGAAGTATTAAAAACTCAGACATAATATTTATTATACATTGTGTTAGTGTGTATTATGTCCTGACTCAAACCAGGACCACACGGACGCTTAGGTAAATACTTTAACCCCAACCAACAAGCGGTAAAATAATTCCTCGTGGTTCCATAATGTGAAGAACTCTAAAATTCATAACTCATATACAACTCGACCTTAACCTATACAAATATCACTATAATTAAGTTATAAAATAATTATTTTGTTATGAATTCCATCTTTTATCACTTTGATCTCGTGATTGTTATCACCTACTTAATAGTAAATAATAGTTAATTCTGTTATTTTTAACATTATTAGAATATATTATATTATATATTTTTACGTCGCATTTATACTTCCGTGGTAAAATATTCCCGGATGTTTTTCCAGACGTTTGTATTATATTTTATATTTATTTATAAAAATAGTTGACCAATTGACTTGAAGGATATTACATCTCAAGTAAATTACCGGCCTAGCATCATGACCATAATCTATTTCAATCTAGTTCCAAATTCAAATTCGTTCAAAAATTCTCAAATTTCGATTACGTAAGCCGCCATGTTTTTTATAGACTTCTAATTTCGGTTTCAGTAATCAATTGCACTATCGATGAGTCATCCGATTGAAACAAAATTTAAAATGTACAACCTAACACTAAGCATTATCAACTGTTTGTGCAAATTCTGATAGAATTAACGACTTTATTGCACATATTTAAAGGCTATAAAAGCTTGTCTTCATTAGGATTTTTATGTAGATGATATATAACTTGTAGATTCTAAGAATTTCAGTCGAATTTGAGGTCATTATTCGTATTTGTATTTATAAAGTCATTAGATTAATCTTAAATTTAATTAGTCAAACGTGATGTAGCTTTTTTAAAATACATTATTCATGGTCCGTCTTTGACGCACGAGGTTCTGGGTTCGTTTCCTAGGTAGGGCAACCTGTGCTTATAAGTTTTTTCAGTTTGTTTGAAAAACATAACCCTGCCTGAGATTTTGTTTGTGTTCGATATGACGACGAAATTCCGCCAAAAATTCTTTGTATAGAAAAAAAATGACAGATGTGTTGTCGTCTGGTTTATATGTTTCATATTTTACATAAAGCAAAGACCCAAAAAACCAAACAGCTAATATTATTATCACTACAATATACATGGCATAAAAGAGTCATTTCCCGATGTCTGCTTCTAGATCTTTAAAACTACGCAAAGGATTTTGATTCAGTTTTTTTAATACATAGAGTAATTCGAGAAAAAGGTTTTATGCATATAACGAGCATAACATAAATTAGGCGCGTATCTAATATATTAATAAAATGATTCTCCAATACAACTTGTATATAGTTAAAATAACTTACTATTTTTTCATATGAATGAAATTAAAAAACTTGAAATCAAAACTGGGTAGGTACGTGCATGAATTGATATAAGTTATTGAAAGTGTTAGTTATTTTAATAATATTAGACAACAAAAATAAATTAAAAATGTAATTTTTATTCATACTTTTTTATATTCATAAATTTTATAAATTGTCCACATTTACTTTTTTTTCCTTTCTGCCTTTGGTCAACAAAATAAAAGTGTAATGCTACTATTATTTTCGTAAAGCCATTAAATGTATAAAGGAAATGCAATTTTTTTTCATATAATATTTTATGGAGTAAACTTTATTGTATATTTAGTATAAATGATTAATGTTATGTATCCGGTACAAGCACACATTCTGGTATAAAGGTAGTGAATCTGATCTTTAATTTTATTCAAATAAATAAACCGATTATAATATAATATATTTGATGACATAAAATTTACAAAAATATAACACTATTTTTAATATTTTATTAATTGAGTTTAGCGCCATCTATGGTAATTTAGTAGAAACGTTTAAAAAATTAGCTTCTTAAAAGCACAGGAGTTTAATTATTAAAAATATAGATGACGGTTCAAACGTATGTATTTCATTTATTCATTCATCAATTTCGTAAGCTTACGATCTTTAGGTAGGTACTAGTAAAACAACTGAAAATACCTAAATTAAATTATGTATACGATTATGACCATAATTCAATCACTTATTATTTTTATTGCACACTAATCTTATCTAAAAGCTGTAAAAGGTAATAGGAAAACCAGAGACTTAATTCTAACATCAATTTTGCAACGCATCCTTATCTTCTTAGGTGTCTATAGGCGACGCGTATTTCTTATATGTCTGTAAAATCCTTCCGCCTCTTTATTTATATATTTTTAGTAGGTAATAGATGTTATTATTTGTTTTGATATTTTAATTTTTAACTGACTTAAGTACCTATATAGATTTTTAGTATTCGTCTGTATGTTTTTTGTACCTTAGCTACGTATTACACCCTCAATTCCGAATTGTTTTGATGTTCTTATTTTGTAGGTCATGAGGTAATCACACATTTTATGAAAATTGCATCAGAACTTTTTAGAAAAAACCGAGACAACGTGACAATAAACTGAAAGGCGGTTTTTTTGCAGTTTTACTGCTATTATGCTATTCGCCTCTGTGGTGTAACGGTACAGGTGTCGCCTGTTAAGACCTTAGTAACGTAAGGTTCCGGGTGCAATTCCCAGGTCGGGTAACTTTTCTTAAAAATGTTTCTCAGATTTTTCTGAGTAAGCATTACATTGCCCGGTATTGGAATGTGTCTGAAGTGGCGACAGGCTTGCCACCTATCACTGCTAATCGTGGGTCTGTTCTAGTATATCTACTGGACTTTCGTCGTGGATATAATGGCACACCTCTGCCTACTTCTTCGAGGATAATAGGCGTGAAGGTAGTTACTGCTATTAAATATGTTATCTTCCTCTATGTGTTATGTTTGTCCAAACAAATATTAGCTTTGTTGCTACATTGTTTATAGGTAATACGTTTTTACTACTATACTTATACTTAGGTACCGTCTATATAAATCAATATTGGAGTGACTATATTATGTAACATCAACAGCTTTACTAAATACTAAATTCAAATGTATGTTTACAAGAGTACATAATATACCAAAACAATATTTTTAGAGTTTTTGTCTGTCGGTCTGTCTCTTTGTACGGCAAAAAAAACAACAAAAACTTGTGACGTGACTTTCACTGGCAGATATTTTATTAGACAGGCTACTTTAGTTTAGAATTTTATTTTAGAAATGCATAAATTATAATAAAATTATGAAATAAAAAGGCGGACAAAGTCACGGGCACAGCTAGTATGCAATATATTTGGTCTCGTCTGTCTGTACTTATCTTTATTTATCTCGTGCGTGAATATATTTTTTTTGATTCGATCGCTTAGAATTAAAGTGAACAAATTAAAAAAATGGAATTTGTGATAAATGAGCAAGGAAGTTTTTAAAAATTATAGTATTGAATACATCTTGATATTGATATTCCCAAACGATTGGTTTAAACTAATTTTGTGAATTAGCCTTTTTGAGTACACAATTACAATGTAAGTTTATATTTATAGTGAAATGGTAAATATATAAAATCGAGTATTACATAAATTTTGAGTTAAGTCACATTAATTCTAAACGTGCGATATAAATATTTGCGCCACATTGTCAATGTCAAGCGCTAAGGTTGAATTGCGATCACTTTATTAATTAAAAATAGAAATGTTATTATTCTAAATTACTTAAAGTTATCAGGCCGTAAAGTCAAAACCTTAGTCTATAAAACATTTCTTAATGAAAATTTTAGCATAGAAATTACAACGGGCGACAAAAAAGGAAGAGTGATATAAGTTTGACGTGTATGTTTGTTTTAGTGTGTTTATAGATGTGGGCGTATGTGTGTGGCATACTGTACATATCCTAAACAAATGTCAGACTCTGCTGACTGTCTGTCTGTTTATTTGTCACCAGGCTGTATCTCGTGAACAATAGCAACTAGCAATAGCTATAGGCAGTTGAATTTTTTCACATATTATGTATTTCTGTTTCCGATATAACAACACATACTAAAAACATAACAAAGTAAATATATAAAGAGACGACAAAGAAATCACGTTTACAATAAACGTGATTTTTTGTTTTGTTTTTGTAGATATGGTATGGAACCTTTCCTGTACAAGTTCGACTCGCACTTGACCGATACTAATGGACTTACGTAGACGACGCTCACATTCAAATATGAGAACGACTGTATTTGTGACTTTTTCTATTTATTACAGTCTATCCTACAAATCCCTTTCACATCTACAAAACTATAGTGTCAGTGTTTGTAGTTATCATGTTCAGTATTCGATGGTAAACTGGGCATTAAGTTTACGTAAATAAAAGTTTACCAAGTCCTTAGTCCTTTACAAAAGTTTACTAAGGTTCATTGTACGTACGTACCACTTACTGGTAGTCTGGAATGTATAGTTTCTACGTAAATAAGGTATCCGAATTACTTGTCCACTACATTGGAACACAACAATGTGGAATACTAATAAAATTTCAGAAATAAATTATCAGAAATAGAATCAGTCTAGAGCGTCGGTGGCTTAACGGTCCGCACTTCAGATAATCCAAGTTCGTCCGTTCAGGTAATCCAAGTTCGAACCTCGCCATGTACCAATGAGTTTTTCTAACTTATGTACATTTTCTGTGTGCTTTTACGGTGAAGGAAAACGTCGTATGGAAACCCAGATTCATTAAATGCGGCTTAGTTTCCCTTCTGAGTTGGTGAGGTCAGACGGCAGCCCCTTTGCGTTAAAACTGGTGTCCTAGTCAAATCCCCTAAATTAGGTAGCCGACCCCGATATCATCTGATATAATACGGAATAAGGCTAAGATGAAAGAAAGATTACCTACATCTTAGGGTGTGACAGAAGGCAATGTCAGTCAACGTTTTGTTTTTTGGTTAAACTTAAACAACTCTTAAAATAAGCTGCCCTACCCGGGAATCAAACTCGGGACTTCTTTCGTGCTAAACTATATAATTACTACTTTTTAAGTAGTAATTATATAGTTTAGCACGCGGCTCTCTTGACGGTAAGAGACAACCGATAGATGCTGTAGGTGGGTCACTGTCAGTGCTCGGGCTGTTATATCGTATGTGTAAGTCTACTGGCTATCCTACCCTACGGAACGGAACACGACAATGTCATTAAGAATAGGCAAAGAGGATGATGCCTACCTGGGCGAGTTGCTGCCAGTTCTCTACCACCAGTGTTTATGTTGGTAGTGACCCAGGTAACCTATGCTCGCCTCTTACGAGCTGTCTGGTTGGGAAGCAGATGGTCTATTCTACAAAGAGGACCCGGACCAACACGAGAAATTGCAGTTCTCTCCTAACCAAAACATAGGAGGTATTGAATTCATAACAATAGTAATAGATAAGTAAACAGTGGCGTTTATTTGCAATCAATATGAAAAAATCGTCTGTATATTAGTTTCCATGTTTTTTGTAAGCCGATGACTACTGTGACTAATACTCGTAGAATAAACACAGTGTATTTTAGGATTGTCTGTATAATCTGTGGCAAATATATTTAATGGTAGATGTCGAATTACACGTGACGGTCGTTACCGTCACTAAATACGATCAAAGCGGTGCTACGACGGTGACGGTGGGCAATTACCATTTAATTAACATAACACGCTAGTTTAGACTACGCTTCAAATCCATTTTAGAATATTTCTTAAACTATCCATAATTATTTATTAATAATATTATTTAGTAATTATACTACAAGCGGGTCCAAACTCGTGAATCGACTAACTTCTTTAAATATTCGAAGATTCGACCAATTGGCATTAATTGTGGCCGCAAGCAGACTTCTCCTATATTACCATCACACGTATTATCCCAGAGTATATAGACAGAGATGAGCTAGTATATCCACAACTCGTAAGTCCAGTGGATATACTAGAACATCCACGATTAGCCAAAGTACTAGGGCAAACGATTACAGAATATCAGCATAAAGAAAATTAATAAATACAAGATAAAATCAAGTCAAATGTAATAGATTAAGATCTTAAATGTAAGACCTAAGTAAAATAGCCGTAAACTTAAATTTAATAAGTATGATTAATGTTAACAATGAAACGATGGAGAGCAAAAAAAAATCAAAACAATCCTTCAACACAAAGATGTATAAGATCCTAATTCGGTAAAACATATGATAGTGGAGTTAAGTAGTAATAATAAATAAGAAAAAAATAGTAATATTGTTAAACATAAGTACCAAATCTAATAAAAAAGTAATCAACTAATGCTTACTCAGAAAAATCTGAAAAACATTTTACAAAAAGATATCCGATCTGGGAATTGAACCTGGGACCGTACGCTGCTAATGGTCTTAACAAGCGACAGCCGTACCGTTGCACCACAGTTATCTTCTCCAACAGTTTGAGCTAAAAGTGCTGTGAATACCATAACGAAATAGCCAGTGAAAACATTACATATTAAGTTTCTTCTTCTTAATCCTAGGCTTATGCAGTTTCTATATTATCAGGTGATATCGAGGTCAGCAAGCTAGTCTATGGGATTTGACAACCATCCACCAGGACAGCAGTATTTAATCAGAGTGACTGTCATCTTAAATAATAAATAATAAATAATAAATATTACTGGACAAATTACACAAATTGATCTAACCCCAAAGTAAGCAAATTATAT
>DVZL01003814.1:0-13564 GCA_018236625.1 Lasaia peninsularis
ATATAAGTTGATTAAACAAACATAACATAGCTTGCACGTCAAAAAGCTAAGAGAAACTGAAGCTTGAATTACATGTTGATTCGGACCAACACGAGGAAAACAAAAAGAGTAACATTCAGTCGAATTGATATGTCGTCAGTTGTTAGAATAAAAGGAATCTGTTAGGTTTTCCGCTATCTAAAAAGTTTGGGAGCTGTTTCACACGGTGCGTCGGTGCGGGCTCCAGTTTCGTTTGCAATACCACGCGTTGTGTGAAACCGCCTTTACATATCACGGAATATTTCTCATAAATTTCCGAGGTGTCGCTGACTGACATTTAATATAGAACGTGCATTGCTTGCACGTCGTCCTGTCGCGTGAACCTGGGAAAGCTTTCTAATATTTTGATTACACTATTTTTTCCAATTACATGTAGAAATATTTTCTTAGAACACTGACAGTTTTTATCCGGCTTGCAAGCAAAGGTTTATCTTGAGTATTTATATATTACATGTATAATTCGAGTTTGTTTTTTTATAAGTTGGAAGAAAGACGCGTCGCTTACTTGCTCAATGTCGCTAACACAATGTTAATAAGGAGTTATTGGTGCGTTATTTTGTGTCGTTTGTTCAAAAGTCGAAATGTTTCAATGTTAATAGCATTTTTTGGAATGAAAAAAAGAAGTATATTAAATTTTCAATAGATATTTAATATAAGTCAGTAGACACCAAGGACGAAGTAGATTTATTAATTAACTAGCGACACGGCCGGGCTTCGCACGGGTATACGTTGACTAGGTGGTAGAGTCTTGCAACTACTCGCCTGGATTCGTGGAGCGTCAGTGCTCGCCATTGTCGTCTTCTGGTTTGGAGGGTAGGATATCCGGTAAACTTACTCAAGAAAGAGGCTTACCATCGCAGCCTCAGGTTGGCAGCGCACCATTTTCATCTTTGGTGTCTATAGGGCGGGATTTCTTATCATGGTATACGTTTTTACAATGAACTTGCCGCCCATATAAAAGATCTACCTTTAATCAGATAGTACCTGGGCGAATGAGCTTCGCTCGGTGTTTTTTCAATACATTTTTTTTTTGGAATAATATTTACTTATAACTATGCAAATTACTTACTTCCTGATGAAATATAATAATATAAAAAGAGAAAAAAATAAAATAAACAATCGGACCGAGATGTGAACCCGGGTTTTAAGGCGTTTTAAGCTATTCTAACGTCGTAAATGGTAGCGAAATTTAGCTTCGTATTCTATGATTTTGTAGGAGGTTTTTATTCAATGAAAACAATAACCTATCAACAATAAGAGACCGTAACCAGGCAACCACTGTTATTAATAAAAATATCTTAGTAACGAATCTCTAGTAAGCCTAAGTATGGTTAGTGAAAACGACCATAAAACGATATTTTCTGAAAACAAAACCCCGAAATACAAATTTTCATGAAAATCGTTCGAGCCGATTCCGAGATCGATGACATATACATATACAAGAATTGCTTGTTTAAAGGTATTAGAATTGATACATAAATAAAAAATGTATTAAATATAAAATATATAAAAAAAGGTTATAATATTGCAAAATATATAGATAAAAAAATGCTTGAGATTAATTCCTTCTCCTTCAATCTATTTTATTGTTGTTAATGTATCAATTCATCCGCCGGATCATCTCAGTGAGTGTCTGCATTCCGATCCGGTGGTAAATTTTAGAATTACGAGTATATAGATGCTTCGCAAGAACCGCTTTTAAAATCTATATGAAATACAGTATATTTTATTCTATTCAAAGTCCTAAATCTTTCTACGAGCGCCATTTATTTTTATGAGTCAGTTTCGTATGAGAACATAATTTAATTTCAGTAATATTGTTTGCAAATATGCTACATACAATCCAATACTTTAACATATTTAAGATCGGTAAAAGATAGAATTTGATCAGAGTAAATAAGATCCCAACGAGTTACCAAATCCGTTTACAAATTCAATATTCGACGGATCCCGTATCGTACCCTGTCGACTTTGTATTAGTTTAAACATTTAGGGCAGGGTAGGGGAAGTCTTTTTGATAGTTCGTGTGTTTATTTTTTAATTAGTCACTTTTAGTTTGAGTAATACAACTTTAATTCCCCCTCGGACACTTTTAACTTAATATTCCTTCTAACTTAATATTTTTAATTGCTTTTAACTAAATATTATGAAATATTTCCCTATATATATTAAAAAATATAACTATTTTCAATTCAAGCGTTTGTTTTTTAAATTAGCCAATTCTATTTGTTATAATTATCATTTCACTTTTAAATTGCTTAAATATATTTTAGATCATATTATTTGATGAGTATGATCTTAAGAGTATCATAAATAACAAACAACGAAATAACTAAAAGTTAGATTAAAAGTATTACCGCCAATTTTTGTTATTTTTTAATTTAATAATTTTTAAATTTTTTCAAATCACAAAAAATAGAAACCAAATACTAACGATGAAAATATACAGGCGACTAAAGAATGTTTTATGGGATACGATAGCAAACAAGCACACGGAGATTACTGTTTCCTACAAATAGCATTGATGTTGTAAATCATTTCGTTAAATAGGTTAATAAACGATATTAAGAGCCCCGTGTTGTCTCCTGTATGTAGCATAGACCGACCTGATGACAGACAGATACAGCCTGGTGACAGACAGATACAGCCTAGTGACAGACAGACAGATGGACAGCGGAATTTAGTAATAGGGTTTCTTTTTTAACCTTTGTGTATGGAACCCTAAAAATGCTTAGTTCTGAGTAACAATGACTTTGAAGTGGTTTAAGCTGCATCTAAACTACAAAACCGGGCGAGATTTTGGTAACTTTCTCTTTTTTTCAAATTCTTTTACCATTTAATCGAATACCTGGACCGTGATTTACGAATATCTTACCCCTGAGAGTTGTAAATTTTAATATGGTTATAAAGCGGGGGCGCCGCAACGCCGATATTTTAGGGGTATTTTATAAAACCTTCTTAATTAACAGTTTTATTATTATAGGAGTCTGGGAGTTGGGATTTATTAGGATGAAAAAAATCGAAAACTCAGATTCTTTTATTCATCTATCTGCTACGAAAAACAAAGTTCTGTTAGACTCTAATGACTTTACTCTGTCAGAATCTTTATATACAGGGCGTCTCACGGCTATGCCACATGGAGGAGAAGTACCTTAAATATCACAGACCATTTTTGATCAAACAATGCAGCTAAGACTACAACGACTAACTTCAATGGATTTTGGATTTGGTGACCAAGAAACTTACGCAAAAAGTCCCAGATTTAAGAAAGCAGCATCGTTAGTATCTTGGTTGTCAATAGTATACTATGAATAGAATATTAAGAACATATAATAAGAGAAAGTAGAAACTAATATGATTTTTTTTTAATTTTGTTTTGGCCACCTGCCACAATAGCGAGGTAGGTTATATTTTTATCCCCTTTACGTAAGGGGGTTCCGTAGGAATGGGAAAAAGGCCAAAATCTAAATTTGGTTATAATTCAGGGACGCGCAGTTAGATTTAATTTTTGTTTTTTTTTGTTGAATACCTGTAACATACTCGTAGTTTACATATTATGCCGATTGTTTTCGAAGTTTTAAGTTACAGCCATAACAACTCTCACTATTAATGGTACAAAAGACGGTCATAATTACATACCTGCGTATTAATTTCAACGTTCTCTTAAGGGGTTTCCGTAGGAAACCTAAAGGGATTCCGCTTCCGTTCTTTGTTTGCTATAAAAATACTAACTTTTTCAAATGGGTTAGTATGTGACATAACATAGTTTAGGGATGGACAAACGGGGAGTAAATATCAATATACATCGTATCGATATTTTTCAAAAGTATCGATGAATATCGCCAAAAAAATATCGATATTTTGATATATCGATATTTTCTGCGCAATAAGCGATTACCTTTTTTTAAGCGATCGATTACCGATAAAAACTGTCAAAATAATAATAAATTTTTGAAGCAACGAAACAAAATAATACAGCCTGTTGCCTTCTTATTCTTTGTCAAAAAAAAACTATTTTGATGTCTAAAAATAAATATAGATAGTTGATATATCGCGGGAAAAAATATCGTTGATTTATATCGATATTTATCGGAAAAAAACATCGATATTTTGATATATCGAGAATTTCAGCCCAAGCCTAACATAGTTTGAACCTTGATAACGTAATTGCTACGCGATTACAGCCCACGTGGACAGAGTGCGGGCAACAGAAGTAGGTATACAATAAAATCCCATGTTTGTCTTTTAAAATGATATTAGTTGTTGCAATTTCGATATTCAATTCGACTACGTGGAAATAGTTAATGTAAAGCTTATTATTGTATGTAAATTAAATAATCCGGTTATAATGAAAATATCGTATCACCATTAATTATGTTCGGAGCAATTTTTAATACGTTATTACACATATATTGGGAAATGGCATCCATACACATTATATTTGTCTATAATATTATCATTTATACTATTCATCTATATTATAAATAGGAAAAATTTGATTGATTGTTTGTTTGTATAGAATAGTCTCCGAAAGTACTGGACCGATTTCAAAAATTCTTTTACCATTAAAAGACGACATCATCCTTGATGAATATAGACTAGATACTTTTTAATACGCTTTTATTAGCTTGAGTTATACGTATGTATGTATGTAAGTATGTATGTATGTAGAGTAAGAGAGACTAAAAATTCAAAAATAATTAATAAATAATAGTTTAAAAAAACTATAAAACACGCTTTTATTGCTTGTACGACTAAAAACTAGAAAATAATTCTAAGTTATGAAGAGTTCATGTTACAGGGGGAGATAACCAAACTTAAGTTTTTTTTAACAAAATAATTTAATTTAGAGTAAAAAGCGTGCTTGTTATTTAAAATATCATCATTCTATAGGCAACTATATATTAGATGTTAGTTATGAACCACAGTAGAGAAACACACCCCACGCTGTATATATATTTATAGTTATATATTTATAGTAGGACCCATGTTGGTCCGGGTCCTCTGTGTATAGACCATCTGCCTTTCTACCAGGCAGCTCGTAAGAGGCAAGCATAGCTTATCAAGGTCATTGACAACAAGACCACTGGTGGTAGAGTGTTGTGCATCAACTCGCTCGAGTAGAGATCCACCGCCTTATCTATTCCTATCGCCATAATGACATTTCGTGTTCCGATCCGGAAGGTAGGGTAGCCGGTAGACTTGCACATCAGGCCTAAAACCCAGGCCACAGGACAGCGACGCACCTACAACAACTATGGTGTCTATAGGCCACGGTTATCTCTTACCATCAGGACAGCCGTGTGTTTGTTGGCTTTCATATTTCATAAAAAAAAATACCGAACTACATTATAATTCAGCAAATTGACTGCAGTGAAAGAAATCGATATGTAAAATAGGACTTTGAGTGACGTTTTGATCGCGAAAAACTGTTTGATAAGCATCGTGGCACTGTTTGTGTTGGATTTCAATCGTGTTAAAAATTCCAAATGTTTGCACAACACTATGTGGTTGAATACTTTTTTGTGACAACTTTTTAAAACACGTATTTAATGAAAATAAATTAATTTCATTTTTAAATTTTTTCTTTCAAAAATAATAACTCGCTCTTCTTAGTTTTACGTTTAATTTTAAAAATATTTGTTTGTTATTTTACTTAACGGTTAATTAATTAGTCATTTGATATTTAACATTATTTTGAATTAAGGTTCTCTTTTTTAAAGGATTTAAAAAGCAAAGACAAAATATTTTTTGTGCCGTTAGATTTCTTTTCATTACGAACGTATGAGATATTTCTACAGACATTTAGTATATACGTTAGTTTGTCCTGAGTAATTTAACACGACCAAAATTTGCCATCTCTTATACTTTTATTTCATTAAAATAAATAATAGTTTAAAAAAACTAAAAAACACGCTTTTATTTATTGTACAACTAAAAAGTAGAAAAATTCTTAATTTATTTCCAGGCTTGTAGATAGAGAGAGAACTTCTTCCCATTGGTTGCTTCTCCTTTAATGTTGCTGGTTGGAGGTCGGACTTCGGAGGCCGACTGTAATTTTCACAAAAACTATGGCCTATTTATACTCAAACCGGTTTTGGTTTTCATTTCTTCTAATTGGCCTACCAATGGGAAAGCGTTCTTATTGTCCAATCAGCGACAAGCTGAAATTTGGACCATTAGAAGCAGTACCATATAAAGAGCCAGGTAGTACTACCTTCGAAGCAATACCATATAGAGAGCCGCGGCTCTATTTTTATTTATTGACACATTATTTACATTTTAATATAATACTAAACTTAAACCAAGGGGTATTTGCCGTCTCTCATGTGAGACGGCCGCTGACAGCGGGCGTCGTGGCTACGTCTCTCATGTGAAATGTCTCGCACATGAAAGGTTTAGTTATCATCCCGCACAACTACATTACATATCATTGTAGATACGATTCTACACCTTTTGTTCATTGCAATAAGGTCGAATTTATTCCCAAGAATGATCTATAAAAGAATTTATTAATCCTGGCGGTCCTAATAAGGATAATGAGAAACTGTTTTTATATTATTGCATTGTCATCGGTCCTTAATAGGTGTGCAAAGTTTCGAATAAATCCGACTGCTGGAACTTGGCGAAAATCAAGCTTAAAGATTCCGCTACATACATACATACATACATACGTACACCCCAAGCTAATAAAAGCGTATTAATAAAAGCTTTTTTAAAAAGTTTTTTCTTTATTTTTATTAATTTTGTTTTGTGTCGAATAAAAATGATACATTAAAACCGTCTGAAACATTACAACCTTGTCGCTGGTAGTACATATTGGCAATAAATATAGAAAGACCATACAGCTATCTGTATGTCAAAACATTTCCTTATGGCCAAGGACCTTCCTGCCTGTCACGAGACATGTGTAACTTAAAATACTTGACAAACTGCTTTTTGATTACTATGCCTATATTTTTCATTAAATAAATATACTCACGCTCATATGCCTGAAGTGGTAGGTAGAGGAACAAACTTACTATTTAGAATATAGAAATTAAATTTGTTTATGTCATAAGACAGTGAACTATGAGGATTCTATATGGTATGAGATGGAGATCGCCTACCACTATTACTTTTATGTTACTAGGGCGTTGCTATGGCCGAGATCTTAGGACACGTGCAAGTCTATGCTGTACGCAACGGAACACTACAATAGCGATATCTGACGTTATACGATAACTAACAAGTCGTCGCAGATATCGACCAGGTAGTTACTGTCAAACAAACATATATTTTGTAAGGGGTCCATCATGATTTAAATACTTAAAACGGGTTAAATAAACTTTAAAAAATTATTCTGCGGATCCTCAAAACGTTTAGTAGGTATATGGCAAGAATACGAAAAATCACATTTACTTTTTCTATTTTCTATAATGAAGTTACTAAAGCAAAAAAAAAAAAAAAACGAAAACTAATTTAAGTTCAAGGGTTTTCTTTTAAAATATGAATATGAAGAAGTTTCACCAAGCGCCATCTATGAAAAATGTATTTGGCAATTTGGCTAATGCGAAAGCTATAATTGCAAAGATAGCCAAAGATTTTTCTACTATGAACGTAGTTGGCTATTCAAAATGTATGACCTAATTGAACAAGAGCCAAGCTGTACAACTAAACAATATACAATGTTGACAATAGTTGTTATCTTACAACGGAGTAATGCACTTAAAAGCATTATGCATTATAGTTAGAGCTCACTCAATACCACTCTGCCATAAATCAGGCCATCTATACTTTATAATCAAAAAATATATATTACATTGAAATTTAGAATTCATTATTTTATATGGATACTTAATATTTAAAGCTGGCATAAATCATGCCATCAATACTTTAAAATGAAAAAAAAACATTATTATATCCTATTTAAATTTCGAATCAGTCATTTTTTAAATGAATACTTATTTTTTGTGGAGTAATATAGCGAAGCCATGCTTGGTAAGGGTTGCCGGGCTGTTAGACCTGATTTGCAAGCTACCTTAATCATCCAGACTGGCACACGAGTATATCATGGCGGAAGCAATAGATATGGCGGTGGTTCCCTACCCGGGCGAATTGCTGCACAACACTCTACCACCAGTGGGCATGTTGATAATGACCCAGTTTACCTATGTTCGCCTTTTACAAGCTGCCTAATATCTTAGCAGTCTATTTACACAGGGGACCCGGACCAACACAGGAAAGAAGTAGAACGTGAATTGTTGCACTTAAAAGTACTTATTATATGTTACTAACTCCCACGACAAATACTACTCTACCATACATCAGGCCATTAAAAGAAAAAATTATCTTCACGGTTATTATCCCCAAATGAGTGCTAGTATATGCACGAGTCGTAAGTCCAGCAGATATACTAGAACACCCAAGATTAACCAAGCTACTATGGTCCATGTGATAGGTGGCAAGGCTGTCGCTACTTCGGGCACATTCTGATCTCGGGCAATGTAATGTTTCCTCAGAATAATATGAAAAACATTCAAAGAAAGTTGCCCGACCTGGGGATCATCAGGCCATTAATATTACAATTAAAAGAAATATTAGTTACTTTTAAATTTGGAATTAGTCATTTTATATGAATAATTATATGTATTTACACTTAAAAGTTAAAAGGTTATTAGCACCTCACCCGGCAACTACTATTCTGCCAACAAAAGAAAACAATACCTATTACATTTGAATTTGGAATCTCTCATTTTTATATAAATACTCATTGTTTTTATTTTTTCGCGCCAATCTGTTTTAAATATTTGTGTGGTATCAAGTGATATTTTAGGTACGGTAATGAAAAGATCCGAATTACTTTAATGGTAGTAAACAAAGTAGCAATTTTTTGTCATAGTAGGTATATGGTAATGTTGGGTTAAGAAGTTATAATATCGCGATTTAGGATTCTCTCAAACCTTTGTAAAACGTTAGTTCAAATATCGAATATTACAGGGTCGCAATGTTCTTTACATTAAGTACTATATACATTAGCCTTGGTCCATAAATAAAAGGGAAATGGAAACGCTGTTGGTATAAAATTAGCAACTAATGGAAAAAAAATGTATATCAACCATTCTAATAAATATGCGTGAAGTGAATTGTGTATTTTTACAAACTCAAGTCCGCAGTTTTAAATTGAATTTTAATTTAAATATATGTATATTATAAAAAAACTGTTTTTTTAGACAGGTTAATCTGGCGACAATTTTTTATCTATGTAGTACTTACCTACATCAATACAAATACATAAAATTGAAGTGTCTGTTTGTAATATTAGAATAAACACTTAAAATGCATCTGTATGTACATACACGGTACATAATATACCAAAATAATATTTTTTACAATTTTTGTTTGTCTGTCTGTCTGTTGTTTTGGCTAATCTCTGGAACGTCTGGACTAATTTTGAACTTTCACTTGCAGATAGTTGATATGATTAGGAGCTACTTTTATTTTAGAAATGTTTAAAATAAATAATTGCATAAAACGCGGACGTAGTCGCGGGAACAGCTAGTAAATAATATAATTCTATAGTGACTTTATAAATTGATATTAAAAGTTTTAATGGAAAAAATATCATCTCGCGCATATCCATGAAGGAGTAGGCAAAGGTCCCATTATGTGACTGGCAAGTCCGTCGCCATATCGGACACAAATCCGATATCAGACAAAGTTATGTTTTTCAGATAAACTGAAAAGGAATCGAACTCAGGACCTCGTACTTGACATGAAAGCCAAGTTCAGTTGTAAGAATATCTTTGTCGACTTCCCATAGAAAAGAATTTTGATTTATATCCGTTCTATAGTTTGCGTAAAAATACGCCGTAGGTGATACTTTTTAAAATAATAGGCACAAGTCCTCGTCAGTCTAATCTCGCATCGTGTGAAGCCAGTTTAATACTTCACGTTAAATCAAAATCTATAGAACAGGAATTCTTATATATCTGTTTCATGACCTTACTCTTAGATATATTTCCTTAAATAATAACTACTATTTAATAATACCATAGCGGAACTAACTTGTATTATTACACACGTACAGAATGACCTCTGAACTGTTTTAATAATGTTATTGTTAACCAATGCAGTGAGTCAGTGCTGCGTAGGAAAGTATTGTAAAGAATTATTTAATAATAGTTATTAAAAAGTAATTTAATTACCTAATTGAATTTGAAATATGTCGAAAATAAGCAATTCATATGTTTGTATGAATTCCTTAATGTTGCTTTATGTTATTCAAAATTTTCACAGATTATGTATTTCTGTCGCTGCTTTAATAACACACAATAAAAAAGCGGCTAAGTGCGAGTCGAACTAGCGCTGTAAATCGTTTGGTTTACGGGAGCATCTTTGATATATTTACTGTATTCTGTTTTTAGTATTAATGGTTGCTACAACGGCACCAGAAATACATAATCTGTGATAATATAAACTTTGTATCTATAGCGTAGTCTTAGTAATAGGGTCCCTTTTAACCCTTTGGGTAATATAAATATAAAAAGTATATATTGTACTACAATATAGGATAAAATAAATATTTAAGGACCCCCCAGTCCAGCCAGTGATTTTTTGCTAAGTTGCTTCCCGACCAATGTCGTTATCGATTTAGATTGCGGTAGCGGCA
The DNA here is from genome assembly GCA_018236625.1 of Lasaia peninsularis. Lineage (NCBI taxonomy): Eukaryota > Metazoa > Arthropoda > Insecta > Lepidoptera > Riodinidae > Lasaia > Lasaia peninsularis. The sequence goes on from DVZL01003814.1 coordinate 10,691, forward strand.
ACGAGCAGTTGCTCGATAAATTTGATATTTTTGCAATTTTCATAAACGGATCACGGAATAATTAGTACGCGAATCTGACTCGCACTTGGCAGGCTATTTAGGTGTTACGGTAAGGCCTAGGCAGCTTGTCGCCACTAAAACCCACATATTCCATTATATGAATATGATCGCCTCTTTGGTATAACGGCACAGGTGTTGACCGTTAGCCACGTAGGGTCCCGGATTCAATTCCCAGGTCGAGCAACTTTTCTTTGAAGGTACTTCTTTATGTATATATGTATAGTTGGCACTGAAGAGAGTAGCGAGATTAACATATCTTTATAACGTGCACTTCTGATTGAAGCAACTATAATTACTAATTATAATAATACATATTGTATATTTCTATATCCGGGAAAGAACCTAGCTCTGCGTAAGTTATAAAATATTTAAAACTTGCACTAACGTAATGAAGTAAAATATTAAAATAGCAAAAAGAATAATAGGTGAGCTTATCTGTTATTACTTTATTAGAGGAGATAAAACTTAATCTAAACGATTAAATAAAATTTGAGCGCATGTAATATTAAAATAACAGCTTTTTACTGAATATCATATGGATTTTTTTAAATTTTGATCTGTCTGTCTGTACCGACTAATCTCTGAAACGACTGTACCGATTTTGACATGACTTTCACTGGTAGACAGCTGATGTATAGTTGTATGAAGATGAGAAATAGTTTAGGCTACGTTTATTTTAGAAATGTATTTAATAAATCCGGACGAAGTCGCGGATAGAGCTGGTTAAAAATAAATTATGTACAAAGTAAGAGTATATTATTATAAGACAATAGTATGTAAAAAATATGTTAAGATTAATATATAAAGTACTAATAACTAATAATTGAACATTAAAAAGTCATTGTATAATAATTCTTTATTATTAGTTCAGTTGTTTTTATATCAAAAGGTTTTGGACTTCGCGCTAATTGTTTACTTACAAAAATACCTAATACAAAGTATAAAATTCTTTTAAGTTATTATTCATTAACATAATTCTACAACAAAAATAAACATCAAAAAATTAAACTAACTTATGTGACTCCGAAGCAAATTACATGTTTATATTATGAATGTTTTTCAAAGGTACATACATAGGTATATATGCTGCAACAAATTTAGTATACAAAAATAACAAGAATCGAACTTGGGTCTCACGTATCGATGGAGTTAGGCATGTACGGTAATTTCTCGACTAAAGACTGTCAAAAGCTGAATAATTGTTTAAGAAAACGTTTACTAGAATTTGTCGTTGCCTCTGTGGTTGAGCAAACACGGTGTTTCACTTTAACCCACGGGGTTACGGGTTCGATTCCCGGGTAGGTCAACTTTCTCATAAATGTTTTTTCTTTTTATCTGAAAAACCTGATATTAGATTTGTGCTCGACATGGCGACGGAGTTGCCACCTCTTTACTGTTACGTCAAGGGACCTAATATCGTCAGCTAGTCGTTGAGGCGTTTGTGCATCTGCCTACGCTTTCGGGTACGTGGGCTTGGCAATATTTGAAGTTGGATGTACAAAAAAGATGCTCCTAGCAAGCCTTAATTAGTGTGGGCTATATATAGTGTCATCTGATTTCACTCAATATACTCGTATAAATACTTTCTCTGTAAATTTAAATCGTCTAACTATCACTGTTTATGCGATACAGTTTGATGACAGACAGATGGGCAAAATGTTAGGTAGTTTTTTCTTGGTTTTTTAAAGTACCGTAAAGTAATAAGAAAAACGGAACCCTACAACTATAATTTTGCTGTCCGTCTGTCTGTCAGAGATACACTCTTGAACCGCGATAACTAGAAAGTTGAAATTTCCAAAGACAGTGTATTTCTGTTACTGTTAACAATCAAAACAAAATAAAATTAATCTTAACGGTGGCTCTCATACAGTAAACGCGATTTTTTTCCGTTTTTACAGATTACAGTACGGAATCCTACATGCGCGTGTCCGACTCGCACTTAGCCGGTTTTTCTCTTTTAATAAGGAACCCTAAAAGTGTGGGCTAGAAAAGTGTCATCTGATCTATCACAATGTACTCGCATATACTTTCACAGTAAATCAACAAAAGGCTGACTCAGGAGATGAACTGGCCATATAATATAGTAATTCTATCCTGTGCTTTCTCTTGTTTACGCTTTGCAAAACTTTGTTCGCGTAACTGTATACGGGAGATAATGGTAACTAACCGACGGTCGGTATGCGGGCTAGGTTTTTAGGCTTCCGTATCCAGTGGGTTTACCCTAAGCCTAACTCTATTTCTAAGATCTGTGCGTCGGATTATGTATTTTTTGAAGCCGCTATAACAACAGTGAAATTACAGCATTAAGTAGATATGTAAGGGATCTCCCATGCAATGAAAGACCTGATTTGACTAATAGATGTCGCTATACATATTAAGATCGTGCTAACGGCAAAGAGTAGTTCAATATATTCTCAGAATGTCTAGTTACATACACTTTACACTTATGACTATTTTGTTTTTCTTAGCTGGTATTTTATAGATAATGGATACGATACGGAACACTTTTTTGCGCAAGTCCGACTCGCCTTTAGCCGCTTTTTCCCTGATCAGTCTGATCAGTCCTGTATAGACGTCATATTATATGTTTACTGTTTACGCTACCATATCGGAAATTTAGACCTCGTGTATCAATATCCTCCAGTACGGAACATAACAATATCAAGCATTGACGCGATTAACGGGAGTAATTTTTTTAAGTTTTTTGAATTTTTTGTATGGATCGGCTGAATATTACAATTCCCCGTGTTGGTCCGGGTTCCGTTGTAGAATAGGCCAACTGCCTTCCACCCAGGCAGCTCGTAAGAGGCGAGC
>DVZL01003815.1:0-13564 GCA_018236625.1 Lasaia peninsularis
GCTTAGTACATTAACATCATTGACTCCAGCATCACTTTCCATCAGGTGAGCTGTGGGTCATTGTGCTTAGCTTTAGTCTATATAAAAAAAATATTATTTAATTTGGTGAGATTATTTTCAACGCCAAAATAAGGGTCTGTCTCCCGGGAGCTCCTCATCCTGAAACTGCGTTCTGATTATTAGAGAAAGGTAGGCAGAGGTATCAGTGTGACATGTAGTCAGACCGCCGACATATTGGGCACAAAAGCAATCTCAGACAACCTTATGTTTTTCATATAAACTTATAAAACTTGTAAGAAAAAGTGCCCTACCCGAGAATCGAACCCGAGACCTTGAGTTTTAAAGTCGGATACAGACTCCACTTAACCACAGAGGTGATCTACAGCTAGATCCCCAATTTTCAGTATAGCCCCGCAAATCAATGGGGCTTTATTTCTTAAATCTTCGGCGATCTCTGAAACGGCTCTAACAATTTCACTGAAATTTAGTATCCAGGGCTTGGGGGTGTAAAAATTAATCTAGATAGGTCTTATGGAATTGCAAAAATTACGACATCTATACTACCTAATTTTTCGGTTCCACTTGGTATAAAATAGTACCGACTTCGGTTTTGTAAACATAACGTCAGATGGCATTTTTTTAAAGTAGGCGAAATCTTATTGCTCTGACAAAAAAGAATGACCGAGCCAAGCTCAGTCGCCCAGGTACGGTCTCATTAAAGATCTAAAAGGCTAGAAGTTCTTAAGGAAAGTTTTCTTAATGTGTAGGAAATCCTTTTAAAAATGTTGTGTTGATGTGGGCCGCTACCTTTTAGCCAGACCTAGATTTTATTATTCAAGTGTATTTCAAGGTTAGTTACTTTGTTTTAATAGCGTAAAGCTACTTTAAAATATTTACTAGTTCTAGGAATGTAAAGTTTTTATTACACGTACTGTTACTCATAGAATATATTGTTCTAGCTTCATTCTAAGAAGTCGCATTCTATTATTAGAATGCAACATTGCACTGAAAAACAAGAGCTGTAATTTTTGAAATGATTGCACATGATATTGTAATTTATTATTTAATTATTGAAAGCAGTTTGTGGTGGGACTTGTAAAAATTCTTATGAAGAGCTTTTATACTTAACACCCACACTGTAGGTACTGTTAAAACCTTGATAAAAATATTACTTATGGTAGGGGAGTCTAGGTCGTTAAATGCTGAGTCATTCGAACGAGAGGAGTAACAAGATTTTTTCAATTGAATGGTGAAGGAAAACTGGTCATGTGTAGCTAATATTTTGGTGGTGCGGTAGCATCTAAAAGCAAAAAAAATACAATTGCTGTTTATACGTGAGCATAAGATGTTGATGTGTTTGTTTCATCTTTGGAAGCCAATCAACCAATTCGTCCTAATGGTTTATAATCATAGATGACTTGTTTTTTGAAAATTGTTAACCTCTGTTTTGGGTTGCAGAGGTCAGATAGAGGTCTCACTGTGTTAAAAATTGGGTCGTTGACAAATTCCCTAAATAAGATAGCCGACACCGATATCATCTGTTATAAAAAGAATAAGCCGAAGATACATATATACGGACATGCGCACGTTTTCGCTTCATTATCTGTAAAAACTCATTTATAGTATGGGACCCCTCTTTGAATATTAAATTTATTTTGTTTTACGTATGTTTATCTATACAAATAAATAAAACTGGAGGGTCTGTATGTAATATTAAAATAACCACATTTTACCAAATACATATATCATATATGTTTACAGGGTATGTTATATCAAAACAATATTTTATAGACATTTTGTCTGTCTGACTGTTTGTACCCGCTTATCTCTGATACGGCTGGACCGATTTTGTCCGGACCGACTGCACTTTCACTCGTAGACATCTAATTTAGTGAGGAACGTAATAGGTTACTTTTATTTTCGAGTTTTATTTTAGAAATGTATAATATAAAATAATTAAATAAAACAGCTAGATTTTATGTAGCGGAAATAAAAAAACCGTAACTGTCTAGCTATTGCACTTCATGTGACACAACTTGACAGACAGATAAATAGACAGGGAAGTCTTAATAATATGGTTGCGTTTTGTATACGGAACCCGAATATATAAAAGGGTTGACATTCCTTAGTCAACGCTGAACCAAATTTATTTGATTTCAGAGCTTCTGTTTGTTACATTCGAAACAAGATACACCAAACTGATACGTGGGGTTTTTCGTAATGCGATTAAGGTCACTCCATACTAAAAATGTACTTCTCTTTGAATATTTAATCTAAGTTTATAGAGCATAAATCTCCTCGTTACTTAGTAATTTTACGACCAAAGTACTACGTTTTCATGAATCCAAAATTGTTTTCAATAGGCCTTACTTAAAACATGAACTGAATAGAATAGAGTGTCTGTATGTAATATTAAAATAACCGCTTTTTAATAAATGCATGTGTGTATTTACTACGTACTCTTTTTTCATCTTAGCCTTATTCCGTATTATATCACATGATATCGGGGTTTCTACCTATTCTAGTATCAATATAGCATCAACAACGATCTAGAATCATCAATTTGTGTAATTTGTCAACTAGTAATAAGTTGTTTATTTATTTATAGTGTTTACATGGGTACATTTATGTCTATATTTAGTTTTGTTGTTTGTCACTGGGTTAACTGTAGGAAATATTTTTAACTCTTTCGCCTACTGCATATATTATGTGCTATTTTTGTATCTATTATTATGTTTGTGCACGATAAAGTATTGAATAAATGAATAATAAGAAAACTAAATTTTGATCATGTTTATATTTCATTCGGAATAAAGTATCTCAATAATTGAATCGTTATACAATTTCCTGAACTTTAGAAGAGTCACTTAATTAGCAAAGGAATAACAGATTCGAAGTATAAACAATGATGTAGGTAATAGCATGAGATCCGATAATATCGTCATTGCCAGACTTTAGAAATTAATTAATATATAATGTTTTTAATATACAATTTGAAGAAGTTCCATAATGTAAAATGTACAGATATATAATGAAGACGACAAATGAGGACGGATGATAAAATTGCTCACGTATTATCCAAGGGTGGTGTCAGGAGTCTTCGAAACCGGCGTGTTTGTTTAATGAAAAAAGAGAGTTTAATGAAAGTGGAAGAAGCTTGGCAAGTGGGTAGGAATCATGACACTTGCACTCAATAATCTCTATTCACTGTGCAAGGGACCTAGCGTAAAGATTTGTGTGTGTATATATTATGTGTTATTAACAAGTATATTATGATAATATATGTTTTTACGTAATAAAAGAACAATTAAAATTCCAAAAAAGATCATAATATGTTACTTTCTAGAGCTTTAGAAGAACATTGTTGACGAATTTTTTGTCATATTATATCAAAAATAAAAATATTTACTTTCTTATAACATCAAAAAAAAGTTGTTTCAAACGCTTGTTATTTTATTTAATACTAGCTGTTCCGGCAAACTTCGTACTGCCAGTATTTACTTTGTAAAACATTACTTTTTAATTTAGTTGATTTCTAAACGAACAACTAACACCAAATTTTCAGGTAACATAAGTTTCTAAGGAAAAACGAAACTGTTATTATTACTATATTCCTATAATTTTTTTCAAATCTAACCTAATAAATTTTTCTTGGACTTCTACAAATAATTCAATGTGAAAATTAGCCTACTCTTTTCTCTCTTTCTTTGCCATTTTAGTGAGACTAACGAACTGTTTAGTGAGATTAAACCCCAACGTATTAAGTATTAAGCCCCAACGAAATAAAAGCCAAGCTTAAGAAAAAACAAAAGTCTGGTTTTTGGAGGCTCTCGGGCTCTATCGCTAATTTCCTCAGAGAAGGATTATAATGAGCAAGATAATGAGAGATGTTAACAAATTGAAAGGCTTTATATTGTTACAAGTTGTTTTTGATTCTCGTTGATTTATATCAAAATTTAATAAGTAGGTATCAAAGTTATAAGAAACGTTAGGTGTTTAAAATAACAAGGCTTTTAGCAAGTTGCACTTTTACTTAACCTTTTGCATACTGGATGGGGTATTACAGACCCAATAGTGCAAAAATAAAAGGTGAATTGGTTGTTCGCTATGCGCTTCAGTCTTCATTTTAGTAGTCTAGATTCGAACCCCGCAAAGTAGCGGCGACTTTTTTTTTAAAGATATTTTATAACTTAAGTATATTTTATAAGTGCTCTTACGGTGAAGGAAAGTATCGTGAAGAAACCCAAGATTCATGCCCGTTATGGCGACGGACCCAACACCTGTCACATTATGGGACCTAAAAATATCGTTGTCTAATCGTGGGCATAGGTACCTCTGCCTACTGATTCGTGGATACGATCGTGATTGTAAATTTTCTATTATTTATTTATGGTTTTTAATAATAGTGTAAAAGTGTTGTCATATTCCACCAAATGCTTATTCGGCTTCGTACTTTTGGATGTATTTTTTACATCCCAGACGGATCGATTTGCTATTAGAAGAATTATTTTCAATTATAAGTAGTATAAGAAAAAGTACCAGTGAATTTTCCATTTAAAATACGAATATGTGGAAATTTTACCTTGCGCCAATGATAAAAATATATAATACATCTCAGATCCTATCTTTTTAGACTTATTTAGACTTCTTTAAGTCTTATTTTATAAGTTAGTTTTAATTTTTTTATTATAATCGTTATCTATATTTCATGCATATAATAAAAATGTATCTGATCGCTGCCTGTTCATGGAAAGCTCATTTAAAAAATATAATAGGCGGGTTTTATATCCGCAAAAGAACCCAAAACATTTTTTTTACTTTGTCTGTTTGTCTGCATATCTGAATGTACGTCTGTTGTGCACGCTTATCTCAGAAACGGCTTAACCTATTTCGATGCAGTTTTCAGAAATATGTTGCGACGGCCTTCACTTAACATTTAATTTCATTTAAATTAGTTAACAAATAAATAAGTTATGTCAATTTATGTCAATCATGATCTCTGGTATCATATCTAACTGATATTAAATGAGGTTTAACTTATAAGGACGCGCCCTGTGTGGGGTATATAATAATAAAATGAAACGCTGACGAAGTCGCGGGCACGGCTAGTTATAAAAATAATTATTTATTTCATTCTTATTAAAATAAGCCAACCTAAGTTTACTTATATTCATTTTTAGAATATTTAGTCAGTAAAAATATTTTCTTAGTCACGTGCCCAAGTTTATGAAGTATCAACTAATAAACATCGTTTTATCTTTAACATTTCTGTTCTTATTCATCTTTAGACATCCTCAGAAAATTAAGAAATAAATAAAAGTTATTTGAAAGCTATTTGACTTCACAATATTGTTTTTACTATTGGCAATTCTGACCCCACCTTGTAAGGCGTGGTCATATTTTTCACCTGGTATTCAAAGGGTTAAGCTTCAACAGAGTTAAAAGATTTTTATTAGCAATGTCGTCAAAGATTTTAAAGATAAATTAACTCATCGTATTGTAATCTTCTTTAGCGCAAATGAAAGTTAAAATAAGGTTATACCCCGTGTTGGTCCGGATTCTCGGTGTAGGATAGACCAACTGCCTTCCTAACAGGTTGCTCGTAAGAAGCGAGTATAGGTTAACGAGTTACTATCAACATGACCACTGGTGGTAAAGTGCTGTGCAGCAACTCGCCCGGGTAAGGATTCACCGCCTTACCTATTCCTGCCACCATAATGACATTGTCGTGTTCCAGTCCGGAGGGTAGACTTGCACATAAGGTCTAACAGCCCAACCACAGGGAAGCGGCGCACCTAAACATCTATGGTGTCTATAGACCACGGTTGTCTTTTACCATCAGGAGACCCGTGTGCCTGTTCGCTGTCTTATACTATAAAAAAACATATAAATCGTCTTTATCATTAATTCTATGTATTAAAAAACCGCATCAAAATCCGCTGCGTAGTTTTAAAGTTTTAAACATACATAGAGTCAGGAAGCGGAGAGCGACTTTTTATAGGTACTATGTAAAAAGCATTTCATATAAAATGTCGCTAAAAAGTAACTAATAAAGAAAGGCTAAGCTTTTAAAGCTATACTCCCTAACTTCACAAACTTTAACCTGAGACATATATATGACTTGGCCGTTTTACTGCCGCAAGGTGAAAAATATGTTCATTCCCTTTATACTTTTTTATGTTGTAGCACACTTCTTGTAATAAAATAAAACTTTTTTTACGAAACTAGAATCTCTTGATGATAGATAAGAATTTTGTTATCACCGAAAACCTAATTTGTCCTTTAGCTAGGGTATTTGGTATAGAAAATTCTTCGTAATTAGCTAAAATAACTAACTAGATATTCTAAAAAGTACATGGAATGACTGCTCGTCGTTAGCGCAGTTTAATTATTGATAGAGACATCTATTACTTGTGTTAGGTCTTTTGTTAATGATTCCCATATAACAAGCCCATCCCGAGCAATATTTACTGTTCCTTTAATTACTATTTGTTATGGCGGCAACAAAAATCATATGTTTACATAATTCTGTATATTATATTATTTTTTTAGTAAATCTTGTTAGTCCCGAACACAAATATATTATCATCTGTGAAATAACTGTTTAGCTGGTGATAGATAAGCAAATAAACGGACAGCGAAGTCTCAATAATAAGGTCTCATTTTTATCATTTGGACATGGAACCCTAAAAATATAAACTTATTTCTAAAAAATTTAGAAAACATTTTTTCAATACGCGCATAATTTACAGATGCCAATAAACAATACACGCTCGGTCTATTCATCTCAATAAAATTACGTTATGGACAACATCTAAATCGATAAATCTTGATCAAATATAAGCAATCGTAATTGATGTAACAATAAAATTGAATCTAACGAGTGTGCTCTCGCAACAATCATAAATTTCAATCAAATTTAATTTACAGGTCGGCTGTTTGGATTGCTCCATTTTGATTTAATGTTCCTTAATTCATTTCGGCTTCTAGTTTCTGAATTACATCATTTTTAGGGATCCTTAGCTAAAGGATAAAAATGAAACCCTATTAATAAGACTCCGCTATCCGTCATTCCGTTTGTCAGAAGGCTGTATTCACAGATGATGTATTTTATTGTCGCTGTAATAACAAATACTAAAAACAGAATAAATTAAATATATAAAGAGTGATTCCATACAAAAAGCGTTTTTTGTTGTTGTTTTATTTATATATAATGTTACAGAACCCTTCGAGCACGAGTCCGACTCCCACTTGGTTAGTTTTTTCTATTCTTGGTTCGCCTTAATTGGTGTTGTAACTCGTTTTGTTTAATTTGTGTCATCAATTTGACCTTTCATGCTTGACTTTTAGTCTATTTGCCACTGTGTTATTACGGTGTAATTAGACTAATACAAATTCTGTTATAACAGAAATTGCAACTAACTTATTGTTTAGGATTGTTGTGATTGGACTCGTTATGTCAGAATGAATCAAACGAATGTCACATGCAATTTATCACTGTTTTTTCTCTTATGTCGTCATCTTTCTTGATGTTATGACTTGTTTTGTTTAATTTGTATCATTGGTGACCTTTCATGTTTGACTTTTAGTCTATTTACTATATACACGTATGTATGTTATTTAGAGGTAGTGAGACCTGATAGAAATTGCACCAAAATATATTTCAGTTTGTTGTGTTTGGACTCATTCTGATATAACAGTATATCAAATGATTCTTACAATTTATTCATTATATCATCTTTTCTTGGACTTTATTCGGTGTTATAATTCATTTTGTTTAAAATATAATCAATTAGATGATCATTAATGTCTGACTTTTAGTACATTTGGTATTTTATGTTAGCTAGGTGTAATTTGACTATGACAGGAATCGCAAGGAAATAATATTTTAGATATTGATTAAAAAGTCTTGACGTCACAATATTTTTTTTTATAGTATAAGACAGCGAACAGGCACATGGGTCTCCTGATAGTAAGAGACAACGGTGGCCTATAGACACCATAGATGTTGTGAGTGCGCCGCTGCCCTGTGGTCGGGTTGTTAGACCTTATGTGCAAGTCTACCGGCTACCCTACCCTCCCGACCGGAACACGACAATGTCACTAAGGCGGCAGGAATAGGTAAGGCGGTGGATCCCTACCCGGGCGAGTTGCTGCACTATTATACTACTATATTAAATTCAAATAAATGTCACACTTAACAATATTTTTTTACATTGTATACTTTCTATCCTTGGCGCTTGGTGAAACTTCATTTCATGTGATTAAATTTTAATAAACACACTATTTCACTAAATTTATTTATTTAGAAGACGCTGTAATAAAGCGAAACCGGTCGGCTATTATATAAAAAATAAATAAATATAAATTTAGTGAAATAGTGCAAGTGTTTATTAAAATTTAATATTTTTTTACTCATGAGTCATTTTAATTGGTGTTAATCACTTTCATGTGCGTGTTTTAATTTAATAATATAATGGATTGTTAACGACTAAATATTATTAAGGTGAGATTAAACAACGACAGTACTTAATTGCAACATTTGTTAGATATTTGTTATTACTAATTAGATTTTTATAGATTTTTGTGGTTTAACTCGTTGTGATATCATAATGAATGTCGCAATCTATGAACACTATCATCGTTTTATCCTTTTCTTGGAACACCTTAATTGGTGTTGTTTAATTTTGTTTAATTTCAATCATTAATTTGATGACATTTCGTGTTTGACTTTAGTCTATTTGCCACTGTATTAGACTACGACAAAAAATCCAACAATAGTCAGATATTTGTGACCACTATTCGAATGTTATAGATTTTTGTGTTAGCATCGTGATATCACATTGAATGTTACAATTTATGCACTATTTGTGGACATTTAGTTCATTCTAAATTGCACCCGAAGTGGCGATAGGCTTGCCACCTATCACATCATGAGCCCTAGTACCTTGGCTAATCGTGGGTGTTCTAGTATATCTATGGACTTACGATTCGTACACTAGCACACCTCTGCCTACCCCTTCGGGGATAATAGGCGTGAAGTCTTTTTATTTAGTTCACTTTTGAGAAATAGCCAGGTTCTATTTGATTTATAAGGATATTTCTGACATCCATTTCTTATGAGATTCAAAAACTAACAAGCGATGGCGTGTTTGCTTTGGATTTTCTGATCCACGTTTATGTTGAATCAGTTACCGGCGGCGTTTTTATAACAATACGTTTAGAAACTTTTAATAAAAGAGCTTACTCATCTTTGAAATGTCGACAATGCAAATATGGTATTAGAGATGGTCGTGGGCGGCAGTGATCACTTAACGTCAGATGATTTATTTATTTTATTTATTCATTACAAGCATCTACAATATCATGCGCATAATAATATTATAGATAGCATAATAATAATAATATGATTAAGCGCTGAATTTAGAAGGTAGCAGCAAGAAGAAGCAGCCAGCAATTTCGGGGAAGGTTTCCAAATATGTTCCCCTAAAAATTGACGGTTTCGTTGTAAGACTTTCCGTCTTTGGAAATCTGTTTTTTTTTTCAATGTGTTTTTTAGTGTTCAATTTCTGAACTTACATCAAAAGAATTTAAATTAATAAATGACATTGTTAGTATGTAACATAGTAATAATAATTATTAATATTTATAATAAACACACTTTCACCGTATAAAAGAACATTGCATTTATCTCTAAAACGAATTATGCAGAAACCAAAACATCTGGAAAATATCAAATCTTTATTTCACAACTGTAATATATAGAATAAATAGTATTGCATGTATGATGTCTAAAAATATTATTTGAAAAAACTCAGTCCTCTATCTTATCTTATTTTTAGGGTTCCGTACCCAAAGGACAAAAACGAGAGCCTATTACTAAGAGCCTTCTGTCCGTCTGTCTATCTGTCCGTCACCAGTATGTATCTAATAAACCTCGATAGCTAGACAATTGAAATTTTCACATATGAAGTATGTATTTCTGTTGCCGCTCATTGTCGTTGAAAAACGACAAATACTAAATACAATATTTTTTATTAACACCATGGCTATTATTTAAAGTAGCTCATCTCTATCGTGTATCGTTTTGAAGGATGCGATAACTGGTTATTTAGCTAATGCGGAGATTAATATTCCGGCATCAAGTTTTCTGTATATCTATTACAAGGAAATTTATCCGTTTGTTTATATACCAATCTTTAAAAAAAATCCGTCAATTACGAGTCGGACTCGCGCACTAAAGGTTCTATCTATAAAAACGGCAAAAAACCAAGTTTGTTGTATGGAAGCACCTTTTATGTGTTTATCATATTCTGTTTTTAGTATTTGTTGTTATAACGGCAACAAAAACGTCTCTCAAACTTTCAACTGCCTGGCTATCACGATTTATGAGATACGGCCTGGTGATAGACAGACAACAAACAAATAGACATATAGACAGACAAATAGACGGACAGCGGAGTATTAGTAATTGAGTTCCGGTTTTTGGTCTTTTGGTACGCCGTACGGATCCCTAATAACGAACGAACTTGAAATCACTTGGCACAGAAATCACAAATAAAAATTAAAATCATAAAGTTTCGTTACGTCGATGACTTTTAAAAATTGGTTCGAGTCGCTCTCGACACTGATTTGCTTTTTCGAAACACGCGCCGATTTAAGTTTATTGCGCTAACAGCGGAAATGGGGGACTATTAACGAATATAATGAGGGATAAATCACACTAAACTTTTCTTTTGCGAGATGCCTTTAAACTTAAAAATATATGAGATTTTTGTCAAAAATATTTTAGAAAAATATTCACGCCAGGTCCCTTGCGTATGCCTATCGCAGAGAGTATCAAGTGCCAAGTTTCAAGATTCCTATATACTTGTCTAGCTTCCTTTACAGTCTTTACTCTCTTCAGAAAAACAATAAAAAATATATTTTAAATACTGTAGTTATATTTTCTATTTTTAGCTTCTTATTTTTTTATATAAAAATTACCTATTAGTCATGTCACTAACAATATGATTCTCCAAATAATAGTAACATTTAATAATTTAAAGTTAATTATCGACTTGTTATACTTTCAAAACTGGGTACTAAGAGCAGGGGCGCTTTTTTAAAACTCCCGTGGGTGCCACAGCTTTTTAATTACATTTATAAATAGACTTTTAATGTTAGTTATAAATAGACACAAGAAAATGCAAGATATTTAGAGAAGATAATTTATTATAATGTGTGTGTGATGTGTGTAATATCAGTCGGTAATTTAAAAGATCGTATTGTGATTGGTCACCCGAGAATGAAAGAGTAGGTGAATTTTTGAGAACCTTTAGCGAATGTATCCTGGAACCTTAAGACAGCGATAACCTTTAGACAGAGTCGACTGTACCTATATTATTTAAATTTAGTTAAAAGATGAGAAAGAGAATTATTTTAGATATCCATAATCGTGGGTGCTCGGCACCCACTATTTACCTCTCGTGCATGCTGGAGCACCTGAGCACCCACGGAATCGGCGCCCCTGACTGAGAGTGAACAAAGAAATAAGTCAATTACCATTAGTCAACTTTAATTGGGATTAAATTATTACCCGATATTTCCGATATCGGATCGGTCGGGCTTAAATGATTCAAAATGTCATCAGTCGTCATAGACAACTATCAATCTTGTTGATGTCTTAGGTAGAGTGGTGGTATCATGAAGCTAAAAATATTTGGAGATTACACTCGAACTCCTAACAACAACCTGTTCTGAATAAGTGGTATTGCTATCTCTTTCTAAACAAACAACGTCAAAACAAACCGGAGTTGTGTGAGTAAGATAGCCTGCCCTTTGAGATGTTTAATATTGTGGACAGTTTGTTATAAGAAGTGTTATCTCCAGATATAGTCTCTATAGCTTCATGGGTGGCATGGGTTTTCTAAGCAAATCGAGGAAGGTTTGACAATATTGGGAAAATACAAAATTCACTAATTTTGTCATAAATTCTTCTCCATTATATTGAAATAAAATCGTATAAAATGCCACCAAAGACTATTTTCACTGGAAAAACTGCATTGATCCTTTTTCCCGATCCAAATTCCAAAAGTAACAGTAGGTACAGATCTTTTACAATATTTCGTGATATTTTTCTTAAAATAAATACTTCAAGTGTCAGCCACCAGCTGTCTCCCGGGAGTACGGTTTTCTTTGGTCGTTACGAAGTCCATTGTGTGCGTCACGCTTGACGGCGGTTCCCGTGTGAGTGTCGGTTCTCTTCCCTGGCTGAGTATAAATTACCTGAACGGAAGTTGTGTTTTTATATGCAATAAACATATTTATGGTATGATTTTAATAGGATTGAGGGGAACAAGTGTGGATTTTTTTATGATATATAATTTACTTCGTCTATAAAGACCGAGGGTGGTAAAAGTCTGAATCTCTGCTAAAATTTTTGTGAGTACAAATGTTGGTACCAAAACTAAACACAAACAAACATACAAACGTCCACTGCCAACTCGAAACACGACAATGGTGTTTGACAGAATTTATATTATTTACAAAACAGAAATAAAATAGTCGAAACCGCTCTTTGAAAAAATTAAATCATCTCAAGAAACCCTGTAATATTAAAATAGGTCCCTAGCGTGTATCGATTATGAAATTATATCAATGTTGTAGTTGGCACTTATACTTTTGACGACATTATAAGTATTTTTTTATTTTTTATTTTTTTTACGTATTCGGTCTTTTGTTGTTAAAATAACTTTTTTTATTAAATTTCTTTTTAAGGATAGAATTACGCATAAACAGATAGAACAATTTGCTATTTTTTTCTTTGTTGTTTATAATTTTTAAAAAAGAAGGATTTTATAAAATGAAAAAAATAATTGAAGAAAAAAAAATTTCGTATAGAATATCATGAACTAAAAAAACATATATTCACGCCCATGTGCCCGAAAAGGTAGGTGGAGGTTCATAACCTCTTCTCCATTGAAACGTTACAAAAATCTCAGACGAGCAATGAGGAAATGGTAATGCGTGAAAAAATGTTGATTACGTCTGTTTGTCATTGTAGCAAAAATATTATGTCAAAAGTCGTGACTAAGCGAAACGTTTAAGCGGTTATGTGACCCTGTGGTCACATACTGAGCAAATTCTCAGGTTCTTATGTGAAATGACATCATCAAAAATTCAAATGACTGTCTTAACCTCGTGGAGGAAGTTTTGTGCATTGAGTAATCTGTTATAGAAGCGCCCTTACGTTTATTATTTTGGTTTTGCTCGGTAATTTGTCACGCTTCTTCTCATTTCCTATATATGTAGCCTTTGCCCTTCTATGGATTTAACAGTGAATACATATTTACAATTAGCCAGTTTATCAGTTTAAATGACTTGAAGAGATGAGGATCTCAATTTATCTGTATGTCTTTTTTATATGTACATTTTTCCCATGTTAGTCCGGTTTACTAATGCAGAATAGACCATCTGCTTCCCTGCCAGACAGCTTGTAAGAGGTCAGCATAGGTTAACTGGGTTACTATCAACATGACCACTGGTGGTAGAGTGCTGTGCAGCAACTCGCCCGGGTAGGGAT
>DVZL01003816.1:0-13563 GCA_018236625.1 Lasaia peninsularis
CATGGATATCCCATCATTAATGAAAAATAAAATACGAAAGACATGGCTGTATGGACTCAGTTCCTTTGCCTTTCCCAATTGGGATAATCATACTAAAAAAAAAAAAACATTATTATTAGGCTGAGGCTAGATGTGCGGGGAATTGAAAGTCCGAGAAGTACATACATTTCCATGTTTGAATTCATATCTTAACAAAAAAAATCTCATCTGGAAAGAAGCAGAAAATTATTGATTCCAGTGCCAGTCCACCTCCAGCGCCCCCTGAGCTTCCAGCCCGTCTTCAGGATATAATTTTTTCGTAAAATAATAAAAAATTTATATCGAAAAATAATTTTTTTTCTCGAATATTCGCTTATAACTTTTTTATTTATAGTTCTACGATAAAAAGTTACTGAACCAAAGTTGTAGAGCATTTAATTTTCAACAAAAAATATTTATATTTTTTTTTGTCAGATAAATAGTTCGTAAAATCCATTTCAACCCCTATTTTCAAGATGGCGGCCGTGGGACAAGGGTGGCGACCACACAAACTTGGTTTTAGCTTCAAAAAAATAAAATTGCGTTCTCTAAAAAACGCAAGGTAAGAAATTCAATGGACTATAACCATTTCCATGACGTACAACCTCTGCTTTCGCCTTTCAAGTTTATCGACCATGCTTTGCTGCTGTACAAGTGCTTGATGATGGTTTCATATACCTGTTTTAATTTAAAATATCAGTATTTTAATTATTAATTATCAAAGTTTATTATAATTGTGAGCTACTTTAAAATCAACAAGGACAGTAGCATTCAGGTGCAATGTCAGTGTTTTTACAATATTGTGATAATCACAGATATCAGTCACCTTTTAGGTCAAGCTTGAGTAGTATTTTTATCGATGGAACCAAAAAGATCTAAGAAAAGGGTGTACTGAAGATTGATTGCTGAAATTTGATATTAATTTGTACGTGAAATAAAACAAATAAAAAATTAAAAATGTATTTATTTATCACAATACATGATAAAATCAAACCCACAAGAATATAAAACAAACTGTACTCAAATTTAAGATCTCAATACCAATTAATGTGCAAAATGTTTTTGTAATTAGTATTTAAGCAGGTCAATATTGTGACATTCTTAAGAAAAATTATATTATTATTTTAATTTTTGATAAAAATAATAGCTCAAATAGTTTTATCTGTCAATGTTAATAATATGCATATTCAAGAGAATGTCAGAACTATGCCTGAAAAGTAATTTCAAGTTATAATACTTATTTTCCATACAGCTTTGTTATAAATTATCTCTATATTTAAGCACAAATACTTAATTTTGCTGCTATTGCAGATAGAGAGAGAGAGAAAGAGAGGTAATATAAATTTTAATAATATATTTTTTAAGAGTTTCACTGGAATAAATTATTTTGTAATGAAACAATTCACCTATTACTTAATATATTTGTTTCTCATATACATATATAAAACTTTCAGAATTCCAAATCAAATCACACTATATTTTCACCTGTATATTTATTTTACTATTATTAACTAATTATTTTACTTCAAATGGATATATAGTCCAAGAGTCGTTACTATTTTTGTCAAGTATACTGAAGTATGAATATTACCAAACTATTATATGATATGTTATATTGTATGATGTGAGAGAAAAATATTATCTATTTTTCAATTTTAACCAACAATTTCATATGTTTCGGCTTTGAGAGAGCCTTCCGTCAAGTGATAAGTTTGACTTTGCGTGTTTCATGTTTTATAAATTTAAATAAATTGCTAATCTAACTTAGAGGGTGTATGTTTTTAATACACATTTTGTACGTTTAATAAAATTACTATAAACATTCAGATTTCAGACACAGATTAGAACTTTTTGGAATAAGAATTATAAATTTGTAATGTTAAGAAAAATCTACTTATTGTTATCACAACTTAAAGTCAGGAAATGATTAACGACTCTTGAATTATATTAAGTTTAATACGTGAAGTGTATTTCCCATGGTTTGCCCATGGAAGCGGCTGGTTTACGGATAACCAGGACATCATTACCACGATGTAATGTCATCTGCAGCGCTGTAGTCTTGCCACCTTGGACAAGTTTGGCCGATTTTGGTGGGGTCTTGATACCCGCGATAACTATGCGCTCCACCCATGATCGGGTTGGGTAACTTGCGTTTTCGTTTAGGAACCTGAAACAAAAATGTACATTTGTGAAATAGACCATTTTGAGGAATCTGGAATCCGTACTAATATTATAAATGCGAAAGTAACTATGTCTGTCTGTCTGTTACGCTTTCACGCCTAAACCACTGAACCGATTTTGATGAAATTCAGTACAGAGATAGAGTTGGCTTTGAGAAAGGACATAGGCTACTTTTTAACCGACTACGTTAAAAGAGGGTATGTTTTTACGCAAAAAGTATTATAAGTCGGAAAAAAAGCTCTTTGAAAGTAGTCTATGTTATTAAAATAATTCACGCGGGCGAAAAGCTAGTATGGTATAAAAATCTAATACACTATTATATAATACTAGCGACCCGCCCCGACTTCGCACGGGTATACTATACATGTTATATACATAAAAACTTTCCTCTTGAATCATCTATCTATTAAAAAAAACCACATCAAAATCCGTTGCTTAGTTTCAAGATTTAAGCATACATAGGGACAGATAGATAAAGTGATTTTGTTTTATAATATGTAGTAATATTGTTTGCCATACATAATTTTTAGCGTTAAATTTTGTTCTTGTACAACTTCTCTTTATCATTGTTAGAGTTACGTACCCATAGGGTAAAAACGAAACCCTAAGACTTCGCCAGACCATCCATCTTTCTGTTACCAGACTATAACTCATAAACCTTAATAGCTGAAATTTAAAATTCACACAGATGACGAACTTTCTACTATATTTTTAAACAACAAAAAATATATATTTATTAGGTGTTCCCATACAACTTGTTGATGACATGTATTATTATTGATAAAATACTTACGAATAAGTCATAGCCTTGGAGTCATACGTGAATTGTCCGTATATAAACTGGTTGGACTTGTAGTCATATGTTTCACCATCGTCTATGTACACTGTGCCACTGGCGGTATTCTGTAAACAATTCAAAGGAAAAAAATTAGGTAAAAAAAGTCGAAAGTTAATGAAATGTATTGTACAGTGAATTACATGTATTATACAGTGAATGACACGTATTTTACAGTGAATGACGTGTATTATAAGATGAATTATACATTACAGTGTATAAGCATGTATAGTACAGATGTATTTTACAATTTTTGTTCAATGTAGTGTATTCGTGTATACAATAAGTGGCATGTACTGTAGTACATAATGACTATTCACTTTTGATCCAAGTTATATATTTCTTTTTTTTTTGTAGTATAAGACAGCGAACAGGCACACGGGTCTCCTGATGGTAAGAGACTACCGTGGCCTATAGACACCATGGATGTTGTAGGTGCGCCGCTGCCCTGTGGTCGGGCTGTTAGACCTTATGTGCAAGTCTACCGGCTACCCTACTATCTGGACCGGAACACGACAATGTCATTATGGCGGCAGGAATAGGTAAGGCGGTTGATAACTACTTGAACCTTAATAACTATATTTATTTCTATTTTAACACGTTCCAAGTCATCAAACACCAAACTTCTACTTATTTTAACGGTAAAACTTAGTCATAATGGTTTAATATCAGTAAATTGTTTGCACGGAAATCCACAAATAACACGTTTTTGATAAAAATTGTTTTGAATTGTAGAAAAAGGTTTAATTTTGACGTAAAACTTAATAATGTTTGTTTTAGCTCGTTATGACTTTATACTGAAATTTATATATAGAATAACGCCGTGGATAATTTTATGAATTGCAATCATTTACATTTTTTATGTACGATATGTAGCCCTTACGTGCATTTGTTAGTTTGTTGTTTACATATATATATATATAAACAACAGGTCCGGATTGGTCCGAATTTCATGAATGCATCCATTTGACTAGTTGTATTTAAAGAGTAGAAAATCTAATTGACTTACTTAAAATGGAACAGTGTGACTTAATAAAAACAGAAAAAAGCCTTAAATCTACGTCAGTAACTTTATTTTGTATATTTTAAAAATTTGAGGCGATCCCTGAAGGATAACCTATTTTGCAAAACAAGAACCATTTGGAAGAAACAAAGCAATTTCTTAATAAACATAGTATAAAAGAAACATACGAATTGAGAATCTCCTCCTTTTTGAATTCATTTAAAAATACGTTCAATTCCCAAATTTATATGTAAGCGACATAATATTAATATGTATAGAGATACAATGAGTTCTCAAAAACATGTTTACTAACCGTAACACCGGTTGTGTGTTATCAGCTCTGACTTTAGTATTCTCGTCAATTAATTGTGTTCAAGGTCAAAAATTTACAAATCCATGTTTATCGAGGTGCAAAAATATGAGACGTAATAATAGTTATCTGTCTATTTTTGTATAATACTGATATTCCTCCAGTTTTTTTATTTACGCATGGAAAATACACGTTAGATTCGCTTCAGTTATCGGTGTATTGATATCAAAATAGATTGTGTGGGACGCGTGTGTTGGAAATATAAACATGAACTGATTATCACTTGTGCTAATATTGATGATGATATATTGATTAAAATACATTCAAACATTCACAGTATATTTGTCGATAAAATGTTCATAGTGGGCCTTATTATGTCTTTTGAGCAATAATAGCCTGTGTAAATTTAGATGAGTGTAGGTTAACGTATATTCAAAATATAGTTACAAAGTTCAAAGTAATTACAAACATTAAATTGATTTTGTAATCATATTGTAGAAGAATTTTTAGAGGTGGAGGGGGTCGCTATCAGCTAGAGTGCTGTGCACCAACTCGCCCGGGTAGGGATGCTGCCATAAATGTCATTGTATCGAGTTTTGATCCGGAGGGTAGGGTAGCCGGTAGACTTGCAAATACGGTCTGACAGCCAGAGTACCGATAGTGACGCACCTATAACATCTATGGTGTCTAAAGGCACGGCTTTCTCTTATCATCAGGAAAGCCGTGTGTTTGCTCGCTGTCTGATCCCATAAAGAAAAGAAACGTTTTTTTTATAAAAATAAAAAAATTATTTTATTTGCTAATTCATCTGAAATTTAAAAAAACCTCAAAAAGACAATGAAAATAATAGTGAAGAAGAATATGCAAACAAAATTCAACGGCAGATTCAGTGTATGAATCTATTTGATATATAAAGCAAAATTTATCTGCAGTTTATCCAGACAAAAACCGAATAACAAACAAAATATATTAACAAAAATGTGTCACAATTAATAAAATTTATTATGTGTATGTGCTTCCAAATAGCGGTGGTTGAACTCTTATAAATGTCTATGTCATCTCTTCCTTTAGTCATGCTTTCATCACCGAGTTCAATAATTGTCATGGTATCGGAGCTCAAGTCCGCATATGACGTCACTACAGTCTCTAGGTCAAACATCAAATGCAAATGGCCACTAAAGTAAGCACACGGTGTTTCAGCTTGTTTGTCTTAACTTTCTCTTATCGGTCTTTGATAACTCCTCGACGTCAATGAGTTTAATATAATTTTTATAACTTTAATTATGCTCGGTACCGATTAGATGCGGTTTAAAATGAAACAATTGTGGCACACGAATTCGTTTTAATATTTATAAATTATCTAGAGCTACCCGAGTCCGTTCATATCGGGATATTGCAATAAAAAGTTGTCCATTTCTGGCTCCGGTTCATAGTGCCTGCGTACAAAATTATTTCAAGATTCCTCAAACGTTTTGGCGTGATTTTGAGTATGCCAATAAACACATTTAAATTTTTATAATATTAGTAGTGTGAGTTTAAATTTGTACGAAGTTAAACCGAAATTAAATTAAAGTAATACAGCGCAAAAAATACAATCGAAGTTTATATTATATACTTCGTCTGTTTTTAAATTTAACTAAATGAAAGTACCCTAAATTACTCCTTATTTTATCAGCTGTCTGTAAGTGAAATCCACGTCAAAAACGGTCCAACCGTTTCAGAGATTAGCGGGAAGAAACATACGGACATAAAACATTTTTATTATAACTTTTCTAAATTCTGAATCAAGACTTCTAAAGTATTTCTGCAGCGAACTTACATAAAATAAACATACATAATATTAGAATTATTTTAAAGTATATAAACTAAGTTATAAAACCATTGTGTTGATTTTCTCGTCTTCAGCCGAAAAACAACATTCCGCTGAAAAACAATCAATACTCCCAAAAAGGTGATTGTGAACAGTTGAATCTGTAACTGATTAGTGGGCTCCATATAATTTGTTACATTTATGTGTTAATTTTACTTTCGTTAAATAAATAATTTTGCGAGTTTTTACTTTTCACCACGATTCATCCGTCAAATAAAAAGTAATTAATAGAATTCGCGACTCTTCACTTATTGAGTTAGCAATCTGCCGCCTTTTCTAGGGTTTTGTAACCAAAGGGTAAAAAAGGGACTATTATTAGGACTTCGCGGTCACCAGGCTGTATCTTATGAACCGTCATAGCTACATGTATTTCTGTTGCCGCTATAACAACATACTCTGAAATACAGAACAAGGTCAATATTTAAGAGAGCTCCCATACAACGATTGACCAGATCCGTGTAATAGATATCGTTATCCATACTTAGATCGCGTTAAGGCAACCAGTAATCGCTCGATATATTCTCAGAATATCTAGAGGTATATTCTTTCTACTTTCATATAAACAATAAGTAACGAAATTAAGTAAAATAAATATTGCTGGACAAATTACACAAATTGATCTAACCCCAAAATTATATGCTTGTGTTATGGGTGTTAGACAACAATACATAATACATATATGTATATACAAGAATAAATTTAATAAATACCCAGACACGGAAATACAAACATCTATTTTCATCACACAAATGTCTGTCCCCGTCGGGAATCGCACCCGAGCCTCGCGATTAGTCGATGCGGTTAGGCGTGTACACTAGCCGGTCGGCCAACGAGGCGGTCGTAATATACTAATGATTGATAATAACTATGAAATTGTTTCATTACAACGTGATTTTTTTTTTAAATTAAATACATAGATACGGTACGGAATCATTCGTGCGCGAGTCCGCTTCGCACTTGACTATTCTTTTTTAAGCTGCGGATACTTTTGTAATATCCTAAAATAACTAGGAGCTAACGAAAATTATCAGTTATAAAACAATATTTGCATATTATAACAGCTGTTCACTAAACCATATAACATCTGTTTAATTATACAACTACAATAACAATTTCAGGTATAATTTCTTACATAGTTTTGGGACCATGTCATCGTTTGATCGAAGCCTATACTGTCGTTAATCTTCATATTAAATTTAATATCAATTTTCATTAACCCACTTTTTCTGATTGCCGCTTTAAATTTATCGAAACTCTAAATTTAAAATATTTGATGAAAACAGAAGATTAGACTTTTTGATTTATTGAAAGTTAAAGTTAATAATTTTTACATCACATTAATCAGCAATACCGACAATATAATATTTAAAAACAGATAAAAATGTTCATAAATATTTAGTCCCATTGCTTTAAATAATTGCAAAATATATTAATGAGGCAAAATTAAAGATTAGATGCATAAATATTAAATTTAAAATTACAATAGTGACAATTATTGTATATTTTGAAAGCCATATTGATGAAAATATAAACAATAGAATTTGTATAATAGCGTTGTTAGAATGGCAAGCAAACCGGTTTCTACGCGATGTTTTTAAATTCCCTCTCGTAAACCGTACCAGTTTTTAAAAATGGCGGTGATGTCATCGCTTCAACTTTTCGGCTCTTGTTTGTTTCAAACACAAGAACCTGTTGTTTTGAACGTGATTTGAATTGACAATCTGATTTTTTCAAGTTGTATAAACAGAAAACAATTACACACACTGATAATGATTCGTTTCTACGCGGATATTTATCAATATTACGTTTTAATGTTATAACCAGATAAATAGATTTTGCGATATTTTGCTTTTGACTGTATTTCGAATGCGCATTTAGTTTAGTTTGTGATTATCGATTACTTTTCTTTTATTGGTATTTCAATCAAGTATGAGAACAAAATATGTATAATTTGGGTCGTTTGAGAAAAATATATCATCGAATCGAATATTATGTCCGTTTCTGTCACAGTATCATGAGTATTGTTGAATATATGAGTGATTAATGCGCAAATCCCATGTATTTTTAATTCTGTAGAAATGTATGTGGTGTTGCAAAAAAGTGTGTCGAGTTGTTTCGCCCTCTCGAATAATAGCAAAAACTTTTGTTTACATAGCTAGCAGTTTACATTTAATGCTGATGCTTACATTTAATGCTTAAATATTGCGTGTTTACATTATTGCTACAAACTTATTTTTCGATTCTCTCAATATTTATACCGTAATGATTATAAATGTCCAATTAAACATGCTTTATTGGCCTTACTTCTCTTTGTAGCAGACAAACAAGTTTATCAATAGCCCTCGCCCAAGACCAAGATATGTCATTGTATTTTGTGTGTTCAAAAAGTTCACAGTTCTCTTTATGGGGACGTTGATCTTAATTTTTTTTAATTTTCTTTCAAACCGTAGATGTCGCGTTCTTTGATCACATTTAAGACACACAAATCTTATCTGTTATCTTGTCCTCATAACACATTTCTCAGTGTTTTATCTAATTTACCTACTTATAAGTAAACGCTGTCACAAGAAACCACAACATTTGATTGATGGCACGTTAATTACCATTTCCTGTTAGTACAGGTATAGATAAACACACATTCAGCTCTTGCCAATTGGGAATCGAACTTGTCATTTATTTTAATAAACGTATTGCTGCCAGTCAATCTTCGACTGTTACGTAGATGCAACGGAAACCAGTACCGTCCAGTTTTAATTATTTATACTCTTTTATTGAAGGTTGCGGACACGTACACTAATAAAAGTCATCAACAAGCTATATTTAAACTCTCTAATTATAACCATACAAATTTAGCTTCGACCACTCTTGTCTGGTTGCACTGAGCTGGCCAGGAATGTCCTGAGTCATGTACGTCAGAAAGACTAGATTCCACGTAGGTGGCTCAAAATGTGTCTCATGTGACATAATTAATATTGTAATCGCCATTGTTGTAATGTGGAATTACCATGTAAAAAGAATTTTGCTCACCGATATCCGCATTTTTATAATGTTTAGTCTTTAAGTATCCATTTAATGTTATGATTTACATAGTTTTCTTTATCTCAACTTACGTAATTTATTATTTTGTTTTCTTTATCTTAAACAATATTTAAATTTACATTTAAAATTAAAAAAAAATATTTTCTTGTTTATTTTTATATATTTTATGTTATGGACATTCTTTACATTTGTTACTATTAGAACTATATATAATTTATTTTAGCAAATTCTTCGATCATATTTCTTTCTTTAATGTATTTTAAAATGTAGGTAACAATTTCTGTGCGTCAAAGTTTTGTGGTATTTTTTTATAAAAATAAATAAATGAATATCGTTACGATCATATCCCTTTGCCTAAAAGGTAACAATATGCACCCACGATTAGCCGACGATATTAGGATATAACTCAATGGCCTATGTGGCCTATATCGATAGGAACGCATCCCGCTGCTCATAAAGCTATATGTTTTAGTTTTCTGATCTGAAATGGACACAATGCTTAGAATTCAAAGATAAATAAAAAGAAAGTTACCCTAAAAGAAATGAACTCAAAGAAGAATTAGGTTTAAACAGTACAGTTCAATTTTATTTGTCCGAAAATTTCGGGGTTACAAATATATGTTAAAGTATGTCATAACAGTGGAATTTTCCAATGCTTTTCACGCTATGTGTTTAAAATATTAAATCAAAATTGAATAATAATATGTAAAGTACGGTTTTAGTTTAGTAACGTCAGGTTGTGGTAATTTGTTTAACAAACTGTAAAATTATTATTGTAAACACGGAGATTCTATTTCTTTGTCCAACGTGAAAAAATACAGATTCAATATAAAAGTCATAAACACTACAAGACTCTTTTTAAGAAGCATATAAATAATTTGTGTCGTTAACAAAAGAAAATATTGAATGTCTACAAGTCTGTAAGTTATGGATAACATTTATTTTCAACAAATAAAAAATACGAAAACAGCAACTTTGTTGATGTCGATAAAGACAACGAGTACTGGGTCCACACGCGGCTCGCGTGGCGATGACGTATGCGCGCGCCGCCATTTTATATAGGGCATGTTCGCGCGCAGACCACCAGTCGCCTGATAGGACGCGCAAGCAGAACTTGAATCTGCTTCTCGAGAATTAATAATTTCATTCGCATCTAAGCCTCCGTTGGCTTACTACTATAATTCTGAAAAAATACTGCTGAAACATGATTGACGTTGTTAAGCCTAATCATGGTTGTCTTTATGAAGTTAGACAAAAGGGACAAAAAGAACCCTGTTACGTGGTCGTGCCAAATCCAAAAGTACGTTTTTATCTTTATTTTTATTTCATTTTGTGTAACCATATCCGGAGGTTTATAAATAGTGACTCCTCAGTGATTTTAATAATATTCCAGTGTATTGAAGAATAATTTCGTGAATGTCATTAAATTTTTTGATTTATTAATTAAAAGTAATTTTTGTCAGGATTATATAACTTTTTTTTCTATTTTACATATTTTGCAAATATATTTTTTATAGCTATCTTTAAGTTTTATCATTTAATATTACAATGAAGATTACTTATTACATTTTATGTATTGAATTAAAATTAGCACGTCTCGAACCTTCATATCTAAAGTTATTAATATGCAACAGTGAAGGAGTTTTAAAATATTCAATTACTAATAGCAGTTCAAAATAATTGATGTGTTGCTCTTTTTGACACTGGGCCTTCATTTTAAGTGGTATAATTTTTAACTGTATTCTAAGTATGTCAACGAAAAAATTGATAACATACAGATAAGATTATTTGAACTGACTATTTAAAAAAATATTTTTATAATGTCAAATTATAAAAATATTTTTTATAATTTGACGTTATAAAAATAGACGACTTAAACGACAAAAATTATATTTTTAAGTCGTAATTTTTCCTAAATAATCATTTACTCACATTTTATTTTTAAAATTTTACTAAAAAATCCATTTCGTCACTTCACTCCATTATTAAAATCAATAAACTTATTTGTAGAAGTCAATTTTATTACGTAATTATTTATCGTTTATTATGTAGCTGTAAATATAGTAATAAAATAAAATCCAGGTTCTTCTGCACTACAGAGTACCTACAGTTTAATAAATGGTTACAAGACACAACAGTAATAGTTATAATTTTTTGGTTTCAGGATCTGGTTAAGAGCCACTTGATGTTCGCCGTGCGCGAGGAAGTGGAAGTTCTTAAAGAGCGAATCGCTGAATTAATGGAGAGGATTAATCAGTTGGAGGTGGAGAACAGTTACCTGCGAGCGCATGCGAGTCAGGACACCCTGGCCGCGTTGCCAGTGGTCGGGGCGAAGGCGCCGCCGCAACCGGCGGGCCCGCAGCCGCCGGCGTCGTAGGCCGCCGCCCCCGCCCGACCCTGCCCGCCGGCCCCCGCCGGCTCGGCCGCTGCGGCCTTCCCCCTCGGCGCGCACACCACGCGGGAACAGTGTTGCCAACGACTTCACCTGAAACTCACTATGTTTCTCGTTTAAATGTCACTAGATGATCAAACGACTGAATTGTGATGATTTTTTTTTGCGTTTTATTGTACAAAAAAGAGTTTTATCC
Source organism: Lasaia peninsularis (assembly GCA_018236625.1). Classification (NCBI taxonomy): domain Eukaryota; kingdom Metazoa; phylum Arthropoda; class Insecta; order Lepidoptera; family Riodinidae; genus Lasaia; species Lasaia peninsularis. Next base: position 11,845 of record DVZL01003816.1, read on the forward strand.
ATAAAGCTCGTTCACGAAGAAAGTATCTTAAATAAATATCCACTTGGTCAACCACCCACAAAGAAATTGCAAATTTTCAACTGCTTCAGCTTTGGTCATCCACTCTAATCTAGAGACAAAGTCGTAATGTTGGCAACAGTGCGCGGGACCCAGGGAGTTACTATGGCTGTGCTATATTAATTCGTAGGCTTAAATTGTAAGGGCCGCGATCGGTCCGGTCGCGGCCCGGCGCCGAGGGATGAGGACTGAAGACGCGCAGTGCGCTCACGTTGGAAGCGGCGAGCGTCTGCACCCAGAAGCACTTTAGTTAGCACGCGCGCGCACCCGCCGCCGCGCGGCACAGCGCACCGTACAGCCTTATAATGCTTGGATTTATAGATATATATTTTTCTGTTATTTAATATTTAGGGTGCAGAATATCGTGCTAACTGCCATGCTTTGCTACGCATCTCAGCAACGAGCCTTTTTTTAGTATCTCGATGTAATGAAATAATTATCAGTTTTTTAAGTGTAGTGCGTCGCTAATCGCGTAACTTATTCCAAATAAGATACCCTCTAAGACGTGTGTTTTTAAATGTAAAATGTTTTAACGCATAGAACAATGACTGTTAATTTATTTTCTATTTTTTATATTCATTTAATATTAAGTTATTTAACGAGTTTTACCGCGTTACAAATTAAAGTATTCGTGCCTCGTCATATACCGTCGTAAATGATCTGTCGATAGTAGTTCTGATTGTATCGTTATATTTAGTTTTAACCACGAGTACGATTTAATATTAAATGTTTGTATGTATGTTTATCCGTAAACTATTTTAGAGTAGGTAACTATTTAGGTTATAGTCGTTGCGAGAGTGTAGCCTCGTCAACCGCTGGCTTTAGTAAATTTTGCACGCTGAAACTGAAAAAAACTATTTTTATTCCAATCCTAACATATAATAGAAATTATAGCAATTTGTCATTGTATTTTTTTAATTAAATTGTTTGTATATAGTACAAGTCGTAATATTAACGTGAGTCGGAATGTACATATGGAAGATTGGAGCTAAGAGCTTATTAGTCATGAAGGGATCGTATAAGCCGTCAGAGGTTTATCTAAACTATAAGTAATAATGCTGTATTTAAACTTGCTTACTGTTTACCGGAACAAAATGGCTGGCTGATGAATGGAAGTATTGGAAGAGATTATATGAGGTTTGGCGGTACAGTGCCCGGCAATTGTGTGACTATTCTCCTAGTTTAGTATTTTGTACGCTATTACGTATGTGTATAGATAATGTTTATGATGTCTTCGTAATTATTGTGAATATGCAGTAACTTACTCCATTACTAGTTATATACGATTCTGATATGTAAATATATTGTAAACAGAATGTCCATTGTAGCTTATGTTGAACATATGGTTCCTCGTACCCAATAAATGCAAAAGTACTCGATTATGTCTATATTTTTTATTCCCTGTTTTTTTTAATAAGGATGAAAAATTTAAGAACAGTTTAAGACTGAGAAATTTGGAGCCAGTTTTAGTCATACTGGCCTTAATACGAAATTAAAATATTTAATTGAATATCTGAATATTTGGTTAGGAGGTTAGTGTAGCGTACACACCGACTATCCTAGAAGTTTGGGTTCGATCCCTGACAAGACAGACCTTCCGTGTAAAGAGAGACATATAGATCGTAGCTCACTTACACCCTGCTACGCCTCGCCCAAAAAAAC
>DVZL01003817.1:0-13561 GCA_018236625.1 Lasaia peninsularis
TTCGTTACGTGATTTCCCTTCCAAAACAAGAATCAAATCACCGGCCGATATTGCTCTTTTTCAATTTCTCTAAAATCCGCACACACACGCACGAAAACACGCAGTGAAAACAAAATCACAACTCTGATTTGGCTGAAATTTTGACAGTAGCCGCTATGAGAATGTACTACATGACAGTAAATTTTTCATGCGATAGTGGCGCCATCGGACGGTGAAGCTAAGTACTTATCAGACCGCCCTCGTATTTGTTGAAGTCTGAGAAAAGTTCTTTATGGAAAGGATACTGTGAAAACTTCAAGAAACATAAGCAATAAAAATACTTTGCTTTTTTCGTATACAAATCCTTAGTAGCCGGTAATGACAGACGGTTCGAAACTTAATGAACTTAATCAAGTCATTTATTAATATTACTATTTAATTTGTTTTATTTATCAATGTGATTTCTTATTCTAAGAATTTATACATACATATATTCATGTCTAGTTCCTTTCCATTTAAGCAGAGACTATAGAAAACCGATTTATGTTTTTTTAAATATTGTTAAGTTATTTTTTTTTTTTTACTTATTTTTACGAAAATTGCGCGGACGCAGGAGCATAAAACTTGGCACACTTAAAGTTTATGTGCAGGATAAATGCAGAACGCTAATATTTTTCAATAATAATGCTTATAAAGTATAAAAATCAATAAAATAAAACATTACACACACTACCATGCATTCCTCACACAAACACAAGTATCTATTACACGCATACATACTCTGATGTCAAATTGTTTCGTTTGACATTAAATATTTTTAAAGGTTTTATATTTCTAAATATAATGGTCAAGGACATTTAGCAAACTATAAAAGAGTTTTTCATTAACTTTCGACCATATAGCTCGAGCTTTAAGGCTAAGGCTTTAAGAACAGTCTCTTAAAGCCGGTCTATAATTTTTTGATTATTGATGAATATAAAAACTACTAATAAATATGACTTGTATGAAAATTATTCTCATTTTTAATTAAAATGCTTTAATCCATACTAATATTATAAATGCGAAAGTAACTCTGTCTGTCTGTATGTTACGTTTTCACGTCTAAACCACTGAGGGTATGTTTTTACGCGATTAGTATTATAAGTCGGAAAAAATGTATGTTGTCTGTATTATTAATATAATTCACGCGGGCGAAGCCGCGGGCGGACAGCTAATTTATAATAAAAACTATTAGCAAATACAGTTCTTCAGCTCTTTGTCTATAACATAGGTAGCTTTGTATAATAATCCATAAACAATAGACCTAATTAGCATTAGGCATCTGCGTGTGCGAAGTTAAACCGCTTAAAGCTGATATTATCTGTATTACATTTATTAGTATACGCATAATTATATAAATATTAACTAAGTATAATCAAGATCATAGCACGGGAGGGCACTGTGAATAAATTCAACTCATTGAGGACCGGAATGAGACAATTATCGTATGAAAACAACGCGCTAATCATGTTTACTGTCCATACCGAGCCTGGTAGTTTTTTGTGTGACCAAACACGTGGCTCTCCTGATGGTAAGAGATAATCGTGGTCTATAACACTAAACAATTTGTAGTGTGTCGCTGTCGCATACCTGTTGTGCTAGGTAATAAATTAAAAACAAAAAAAACTTTTTAGAAAAAGCTTTAATTATTTTTCGAGATGCTCTCAACGAGCCCTTTCATTTACCACATACCCATATTGTAGAAATGCTTTAAAAATAACTATTCCGCCATCTTGGTTGGTCGGCCATATTGGATTTAGAAAGTCATGTCGTGTACCTTATCGTGCTTTGTCATCCAAACTAAACGGAATACAAAATTTCAGCTAGTTCGGATGAAGATATCTACTGCAAAATTGAAATCTTAGATTCCACCCGAACATACATACAATGCAAGTTTAATAAAGGTTTTAAAAACGTCGTCTTTGTAGCTCGATATATATTCTCAGAATATCTAGTTACATATTCACTTCGGGATAAACAAATGAAATTAAAAAAATATGTGTTAAATTTTTAATTATTTTCCAGTTTTAAAGATAATAGATTCTCTCATTTCAGTCAATAATAGATCTCGCTTTTGGTCGGCCATTTTACGTATTCCTTTTATGACTACTCCTTAAAAAAAAGATTATTTTATGGAATTAGACAGCACACGGGTCTCCTGTGGGTAAAAACCTATCAGCTACCTACACTACCCTCCGGAGCGGAACACGACATTGTCCTTATGGCGGCGGGAATTGTTAAGAGGGTGGATCCAGGGCGAGTTGCTGCACAGCACTCTACCATCATGTTAGTAGTGGCCAAGTTAATCTATGCTCGCCTCTTACGAGCTGTCTGGAAGGGAAGCAGATGGTCTATTCTATAAAGTGGACCTGGATTATATATTATATATAAGTAGAGAACAAAACTAATATTAACCAAATAGTTAATATTTATTTATTAATGTATTTAATATTTTATTTATTTAATTCTTTATTTTACACAGATCAACATAACAAAACCCCCGTGTTGTTCCGGGTTCCTTTGTAGTATAGGCCAACTGCCTTCCACCCAAACAGCTCATAAGAGGCGAGCACAGGGTCTGATATTAACTAGCTGGTAGAGTCAACAAAGTCAGTGCTCGCCGTTGTAGATTTCTGGTTTGGAGGGTAGGGTAGTCGGTAAACCTACTCACGCAAGAGACGTACCATCCCAGCCTCAAGATGGCAACCCACCATTTCCACCTTTGGTGTCTATAGGCGACGTGTATTTCTTACCATCAGGAAATCCATCTGCTTGTTTTGCTTCCAATACATGATATTGAAAAAAAAATAAACCAATCACTTAAAGGGCGAGCTTATCTTCTACAAAAAACTTAAAAAATCTAAGTTTACTAAGTTAACCGCGTCAGAAATAATTGATGATCAAGCATAGTCGTAGCAGGATGAAATAACTTCAATTTGCAGATGTAGCTACAGGCAACAGCTAGCATTAGTATCAATGATTTAAACTTACAAAAAAGCACCTTTACGCCTATTATCCCCGAAGGGTCAGGCACAGATATGCTAGTATATCCACGACTCGTAAATCCAGTACATATACTAGAACACCCACGATTAGCCAAGGTAATAGGGTCCATGATGTGATAGGTGGCAAGTCTATCGCCACTTCGGGCACATTCCAATCTCGGAGAATGTAAAGCTTACTCGGAATAATCTGAAAAACATTTAAGAAAAAATGCCCGACATGGGAATTGAACGTTGGACCACAGAGGCTTAAGTAACTTAAAGCTAACTTTCCCAATTTTTTCTATCACTCTGATTTAGCTTGACATGCTTTTAGCAACATCAAAATTTAACGTCGTTACTCAAACAAAGAGACACGTCGCAGATTATGTGTCGTAAAATAATCACATACATTTGCCTGACAGATGACATTATATTAACAAAAATAGACATAACACTGTTATTTTGGGTTTGGTGTAGAAAAAAAACATACATTTAAATGAAAAATACTTGTACTGTTTTACATTTCATCTATACAAATAAGTAAAATTGGAGTGTCTGTATGTAATATTAAAATAACTGCTTCTTAGCGCATATGTATGTTTGCAAGGTATGCCTAACCAAAATATTATTTTTTGATTTTTTTTTTTTAATTTATCTGTTTGTTTGTACCCTCTTATCTCTGAGACGGCTGGACTGATTTTGACGAGATTTTAACTGGCACATAGTTGATGTAATAAGGAACAGGTTAGCCTTTTATTTTAGAAATGCATCAAATAGTCCTATTGGTTTCGCTTTTTACAGCGTCCTCAGGGCTAAAACTTAAATTGAAAAATATAAAAAATACATATTACTGAATCGTTCTAAGATTTATGTTAAACTTTTTTGTGTCAAAGATTCCAACGACTTACCTGGATCAGTACCACCGCTTTACCTATTCCTGCCACAATAGCGCCAGTGCTCGCCATTGTCGTGTTCTGGTTTGGTGAACGGTGTAGCCGGTAAACTTTCTCACGCAAGAGGCTTACCATCACAGCCTCAGGTTGGCAACGCACCATTTCCACCTCTGGTGTCTACAGGCGACGTGTATTTCTTACCATCAGGAAATCCGTCTGCTTGTTTGACTTCCAATATCATAAAAAAATATTCGTGGTCCATGAACATTTTTTCAGATCAGTGTTTGTACCGGCAACGTATTTTTAGTGTCAAAACCGACAAAATGACGTACGTCAGCGATATTTTTCTAACATATTGTGTATGTTTTTAAAAAACACATATTTTTAAAAAAAACATGGTGTATATTTGTAAAAATGATTAATGACTATGCCCAAGACTTCGTTTGTGTTTGAATTTAATTAAATAAAAGTAGCCTAACTTGTTATCAGCTGCCTGTCAGAGAAAGTCCCGTCAAAATCAATCCAGCCAATTCAGAAATTAGCGGAAACAAACAAACAAACAGAGAGATAGACAGACAGATTTTCATATATGTACTTTGTAAACATACGTATGCATTTAATATATAATAATATAAGCGGTTTTTTTAATATTACATACAGACACTTCAATTTTAGTTATTTGTATAGATATTGTAGCATTCGTCTTACCCAAAGCTATTACAAACCATTGCTGATAATTCTCCTAAGCGATTTATTAACATAAAAAAGAGACAGAAAACATTTAGTGATGTCAAATTAGTCAGTACCTGACATTTTTACTCTTAACAACAACCTGTCCACAATATTAAACATCTGTCAGCAATTTTATTCTTACAAGGCCAATTTATCTTGACAATGTCAACTCCACAAAACTTATCGAAAGAGTTAGCACTACTACATATTCGGCACAGGTCGTTGTTAGGAGTGTAATAATCACCATTATAGTACTTTACTTTTTCCCCGTGTTGGTCCGGGTTCCGTTGTAGAATAGGCCAACTGTCTTTCACCCAGGCAGATCGTAAGAGGCGAGCACAGGGTATATTGTTACCAACACCGTGACATTAACTAGGTGGTAGAGCTCTGTGCAGCAACTCGCCCGGGTAGGGATCCACCGCCTTAACTATTCCTGCCGCCATAATGACATTGTCGTGTTCCGGTCGGGATGGTAGGGTAGCCGGTAGACTTGCACATAAGGTCTAACAACCCGACCACCGGGCAGCGGCGCATCTATAACATCTATGGTGTCTATAGGCTGTGTGTGTGTGTGTGTGTGTGTGTGTGTGTGTGTGTGTGTGTGTGTGTGTGTGTGTTGTCTCTTACCATCCGGAGACCCATGTGCCTGTTCGCTTATACTATTAAAAAAAATATAAAAACTCGTCCGAATAAGGATCCATTACCCTACTTATTCCTGTTGCCGGAAGACTTGCATATCAGACCTATCACGCCATCACAGGAAAACAACTCACGTAAAAGTTTCTATTGGCCACGATTGTCTCTTACCATTAGGAGAACCGTGTGCTTGTCCGCTGTCTTATCTCATTAAAAAAATCCGTATTTTTTAGTGACTGTGCTTTTTGGAATAAGGTTATAACTAGGTCAAGCAAAAAGTAGCATACTAAAAATTCTTAATTCGATACGAACAACTTTCGTAACCCAAAAGCTCCGACCTGGAATTCGAACGCAAGACCAATTTTTTTAATAACAAGTTTTAATAACATAATATGTACAAGATATAAATATATAAAATACTATAAGTTTTTATTTATACTTATATAAATACTATAAGTATTTATTTGTTCGGTTCCGTACCTAAAGGGTAAAAACGGAGCTGTATTATTAATCACCGATGTCCGTCTGTCTGTCACCAGGTTGTATCTCATAAACCGTGACAGCTAAACAGTTAACATTTTCACAGTTGGTGTAGTTCTGTAGCCGCTATAACAACAATAATTATTAAGCTAAAATATTTAATTAATATGTACCTAAAGGTTTTTTAAAGAAGCCCTCTTTAAAAAACACTACCCTAATAAACTAATCCTACACAACAAACGTGATGTTTTGCCATTTCTACTTTACGTGTGAGTCCGCCAAGCACTTGGCCGGTTTTTTAACCATTTAATCCATACTGATATAGATGCAAACGTAACACTGTCTGTTACGCTTTCACGCCTAAACCACTGGACAGATTTTGATGAAATTTAGTACAGAGATAGAGTTAACCTTGAGATAGGACATAGGTATGCTACTTTTTAACCGACTACATTAAAAAGAGCGTATGTTTTTACGCAAAAGGTATTGTAAGTCGAAAAAAAGCTCTTTGAAAGTTGTCTGTGTTAAGATAATTCAAGCGGGCGAAGCCGCGCGCGGAAAACTAGTAGTTTATATAATATAACAAGGTAAACTTTTTTTGTGAAAACCACAATTTCAGTTAATTGTCTAAATTTTTAACTTCATTTGCCTACTTCTTAAAGTATATATGGAGAGGCATAAAAACATTTCTAAAAATGACCCTTATCGTGCTAATGCATTATATAAAAAAATCGACCGGACGAAGTCTTATGCTTATATTAAAAAAGTGCGAAATTGAAAATCAATCAAATAATATTAGTTACATTTTAGCAGCAAAAACCCGTGGCGCTTGGGACCTTGTTCGTCGCGACAGCGGTATTAGCGCAATGTCGCATCTTCAGAGGGCGGCGAGATCAAAGGATAGGTACACAGCAACCGCTCCCATTGATGTCGCGCACAAAGGAATTGATTGTTGCAAACTTCTTTTTAAAAAAAAACTAGATATAAAGAGAACGGATCGATCACACATCTGTCTTTTATTCTTAATTTGTAGCTACCGGCTATATTGTTACTAGCGACCCGGCCCGGCTTTGCTCGGGTTTATAATATCTTTATTTTATCTATTAAAGGAAACAGTATCAAAATCTGCAAAGTAGTTTTAAAATTCTAAACACACATAGGGACAGGCTGGAATGGAAAGCAATTTGTTTTTTACTATGTAGTGATTATTGATTAACCCCATTTTATTAATTTAGAACATCAAAATGCTAGGTTCTAGCAATTCATATATTTTTTATTAAATCTTTTAATTTTCTAAATTAATATTCTACAAGCACCTATTCTCTTTGATCAGATATTTTACTGTGTTTAAAATACATCATGTGAAGAAAAGATTTTCGTTTTCTGAATGGATGAATAATTGTGAGATTTTTTCATTACACTTAATCTTTATTACCATCGCTGGGACGCACTATATCATGTAGGCTTCATTGTACTTACAGATAGAAACTACGACATAAAGGCTTTATTAAATTGCAGTTACATTACACAATGGAGGCTTTATTACAACCGCAAAGTGAAACTATTATATAAAGGTTTCATAAAATTGCAATTACATTACACCATGAAGTCTTCATTAAAATTGCAAATAGAAACCACAACATAAAGGCTTTATTAAATTGCAGTTACATTACATCCTGGAGGCTTCATTACGATTGCAATTTGGAATTACGAAATAGAGGCTTCATTTAAATGTAGTTACACTAATTGATAAAGGAGTTCATTGTGATCACATATTTTCTGTAAGACTTAAAAAATTGTTTTAATTGCAGTTACTCAAAGACAGGTAGATTACCCAGTAGGCAAGCGATATCAAATTCCATAATAATTCCTTTGACAAAAAAAGTGATACATCTCAAATTCCAAAAAATTATAACTCTGCCTGTTCCTTTATTTATGGGGGGGTAATGGTATTTTCATTTAACTTATAAATATTCTCGATAGGTTAATCGAGAATATTAGTAAGATAAAATACTTTTCCTACATACTAGGCTGGCTTCGTCCACATTTATTAATCTATTTATACAACACATAAGTTTTGGATACTCTTGACACCATTCACAGATAACATTTTATAATAATCACATTGTATATCTGCTTCATCAATCTTTCATCCTCCATTATAGACTGAACTCACGTCACATGGAAATAAGTCAGTACTAAGAGAGTGTAAAGAATGTAGAGGAAGCTAGGAAAGTATGGAGGAAATCTCATTATACACTTTCTTTCAGTTTCATTCTTTCTCTGATCAACAAGTGTGGTTTGCGAGCAAAACTGAATTTATCTTACTTTCATGCTGTTTCTGACATTCTAACTCTCAATTCTTTAAAGTAACCTTAGGATTAGGTTACCCAGAGTTCTATTTGTTGTATTGCTAGCACTTGCATTGCTTTTTTCTTCATAGGCCAAATCTGTGCTTATATGTATGAAATTTGTTGCACTCATCAACTTGTATATATATTTATACACATTTTAAAGTTAATGCCTGTTTGATAACAAATTAGAGGACTATTTCAATGCAAAATATTTGAAATCTTCAATCTATCTAATTATAGTTGCAGTTGCAGTTGCTGCAGTTTAAAAAAAAGGTTTATTTAGACCAATGCAACGCAAAGTGCTTTTAAATAGTATTCAAATAAACACCAGAAACATATATATTTCCAATAATACAGACATAGCTGTGTTTAAATAAATTGCTTATTAAAAAAAACACTAAAAAAGAACTTTTTATTTATTTTAGTAACATAGTAAATGGCTGTGTATTTTGTTTTGTTTCAGTTGTTTTTGTTTTAATATTTTTTTAGATACTATCTATAATTATTTCTACCCTCTGGTAGAAAAAAAGCTACTTTTCTCCTGCTGCGCTAAACAAAAAGATTATATTCACACCTAGGTAATAAAAAAGAAAGCCTCAGATCACATACTTATCAACCTAGGCTTTGCCGCATTTAACAATTACATGTGATATTATTACTCTAGACATAAAATTGGCTCTATACATGAACCGTGTCAAATATTAGTTAATGATTATCTTCCTATCTAAATATATCAGATTCAGCTACATAATCTAGGGGACATGAAAATTACACAAGTTTTTAAATGGAGTAACAGTCATCTGAAACCAGAATATCATACTATATTCTTTAGAGAATACAATGAGGTTTTATTTTCAATAAAAAAAGAAATTCATTTGTAATTCGCAAAAACAAAAAAAAATTATGTAGTAGAAGCAACTCCAAATATAAATGTTTGTTAGTAAGAATTTATGGAGATCTACCGCTGTTGTTACCCTCAACATAGCCTGATGATCTAGTTTATATCCAATGTCGAAAAGTATTTCAAATATTATTGCAATTTGCATAACATTCAATTTAGTTTCACCACTAATTATCCTTAACTTGGACTTTGGGTATTCTACTTGGTGGAATTCCGTATTTAAACAGAAATTAAATTTTTACTTCAGTTAAAATGTCCGGCCACTAATAGCTTTTCAGTCAGAGTGCAATCTCAATCTCCTGAAGAGGCTTTGGTTATGAAGCAAAAAAGAGATTAACTGTGCGTCTTGCAATCATGTCCCACTATATTATGTCTTATGTCTTTGGCAGGAATTTGCAAACTAATGGTTTTATTTTTGTTTTATAGTCTGATAATGAAGCTCTATATAAAATTTGATAAACTATTTAACTTATTTCAAATCTTTACATAATTTACTGAACATTCAATGTAAAATTAGTCATTGAAAAAATAGTTAAATAATACATATTTACAAACATTTAAAAATATAATAACATAAAGAGAAATATGAGTGCAAATACATGTTTTATGAATATTTTTATGAAAAAATGTATACTCATGTATTCTTCTCAGATAAACAATATAAATTAATTGTAACACTTCAGAGGGACTTAAAACAAAATATATAAGCTGTCTATCTCGTTTAGGTTTTGCTATTATGAATGTCATCTGCTTTCCTGTCGATGAGTTTTTAGCAGGTTACAGGCACTAGGTATCCATGTTACAACCATTAAGAACACTTGGAGTGAAGTAAGTATTGAGGAGAAACTATTTCAATTTCAAAATACAACATAACATTGCAGGTTTACTTCTTACTAAAACATGTTACAAGGAAAGATTATATGATATAAAAAGCGCTCTTTTCACGATTGTTTATTGTTTGGCTCAATTTTTTGACATTGTAAAACATCAAGAGATATATTGATACTGTCTAATTAGACGAAAAACATAGAATTATAAGTTACCAATGACGCGAAGCGTAAGATAAAAAGTAAATTTTACTAAAGTGCAAAGTTTTCAGTAAATTATGAGAGCTGTCTAGACATAACCTTACACATTAAAAATAGCAATAAGTCTTCGTATGCTGTTTTATATGTCATTTTTATACACAAAAAGTGCACAGTACACAGGCAACTTGTATAAAGTAGACAATTGTTGTCTATAATTAAAATTAAAATCTAGAATTCCGAAAAAAGCTTCGCTTTCTTACCTCGTTGACACCTGAATTCTGAACTGATTTTAGAGTTCGTTATAACTTTTCTCATCAAACTTCGAACTTTTAATAAACAATTTTAACACTATGTAATATAGTAACACTTTTTATAACTTCATAAACAGTCTTTTCACTTATAAATAAACAAGAAACAAGAGTTTCATATTGAAAACAGAAATTTATTCACACACGATTGACGTCGTTTTCGCCATGGTGTTGATGCACTGTAGCGCACTCTGTTATTTTTTATAGTAATTAATATTTTTTTAAATGGCAATCAGTATATTTTATTAAATGTATTGCTATACACGTATATCGCTTATAAAATGTGTGCGTTATAATAGCGTATATTTAACTGATTGACGATTGTTATTACTTAGGTACCTATGAATTATGATCTAGGATAAGCATGAAAAGTTTAACCACTATTCCATTTTGTATTCTTGAAATGATTATCAATCACCAAAAGTAATAATTACATGTGGCAGATCAACTTAGGCCTAATTTACTGTAAATAGATACCAAAATATATACCGCCACAATTCAATAAAAAAGAAATGCGTCAAATTAGTTTACCATTTTAATTCATGGAAACGTAAGCTAGACATAGCTTACATTAAAAATGTGTACACACTAAATCCTGGCTTGACAAACCCGGGTGTAGATAGATGGTTACAGTACCTACTCTGTGCCCGGGTTCATGATGAATACGGCTAATTATACGAATTCAAATAAACTAGTAGCATAGTATTGCTGTATAATTCAATATACATTTCTTGTCCGACAAACAGATAAATAAACATATGTCCAAGTACCCAACTAACTTTGTCATCGATCCGATAGTTGTTTTAACTACCTACAACAGATTGTCCGGTGACCCTAGCGGATATAAATGGAACTACATAAAACGGAAACCCTTACTGAATAATATTCATTGTAATAATTCAAAGAATTGAAATTTGAAAATTCAAAAGCAAAGGGTTGAATAAAATGAAGAAACGAATCTTTTATTATGTATACGACTTTCATAATTTGGTATTTAATTTACTTTTTTGGTATTCAATGACCGCTCCTTTTTTTATATAAACATTTAGCAGCAATGAAAATCTTTCATATGTAGGTAAATTCAACACAAAAACAAAGTCATTTTTTAATATATTTTATTTTCTAAATTACAGATACAATGCAAAACTTATAGTTAAAAGAACAAACATAAAATAAACAAAAATTAAGAAATTAAACAACACTTACTGCAAACTGTATTTGTATCAAACTACTGGTAATACACATTTTAAGCCGCTATGTTGTGTAGAAATGAAATGGTTTTAAATTGAACATTCTATTTACTTTCTGGGTCTTTATATAGATTATAATGTTTGAATAACATCACAGTCATACTTCATAATATTATATTTGTGTATAATTTTAGATGCGTAAGATGTCCTTAATCCAAAAGAGACTTCTATTAATTCTACTCACACAACAATAGAATTTATCGTCATTTAACCAAAGCTTTTAAAAATGAATTCTACATTACAACACAAACCGAAATAAAATGCTGTAATATGTTACAACCTATTTTTTATTAAGCAAATTAAAAAATATTCATAAAAAAGAAAACATCATAAGATACACCCGAGACACAGGACTAAAATTCACTGTTACAATAAACACAATTTTACGAATAAAAACTAAACATTTCACTTCCTCATACTATTTTGCGATGTTAAAAATAACAACACAATGAAAACAATAAAAACATCTCCTAATAATAAAGGTATCTTATTTGAAATAGGCATGAATACCTTATATCGCCTATAATGACTAAACAATATGACTTTCTCTTTATAAATCTAAAATAAATACTAAAAAACTGTTACAAAATCATTGAGGTATTTGCGTACCAAGGAACAATTATTATAAAAATTATACATTTTCTTAAGAATAAAAGAGGATATTAATCAACTTTGTTGTGATTTATAATGCATTCAAAAAATGTGAGCCAGGTATATGCAAGGCGTAAGCCATGCACAGCAATATGCATAAATATGCACCACAACATTTTGAAATCAAAACAAATATAATCATGAACACAACATTTTTTTGAAGTTTCAAGTCTTGAGAAAACACTTAATAAAATAAGAAAAATAATATTCGACTGTAGACATGAATAAAAAACTAGTATATTGATTAAAATAACATATTATAATTATATTGTGATTAAGTGTATGTCTAAAATAGCTGCAGAAACTTGCCAGTAAAAATTCAGATGCCATTTGGGCAGTGATGTAATTATTTACATTATCTTTGGACTGGCATATATCTTATTGTTTTAAAGAAGGGTTTTACTGTTTTTTAAGTGCAAATTTACCCACTAGTATAATATAAAACACTGTTTTACATTAAATTTTAAGATTACCAAAAACTTCACAAAAAATACATGTGTGTAATATTAAAAAATATTTTTGCAATATAATATAATAAGACTGCACAAACATCTATGAATTTTAGTTTAGTACGTAATTAACACTAATGTAATCGTATATCACTAACAAAAACAGACATCATAAACGAAAGGTTTGCTCGAGTTATTCAACTACCTCGTTACTGCACAGCAAATTTTATTTTATAATTATATTTATATTTTTTTTTACAAAACCCAAAAATTTTTAATTTGGTTCCATGTTGTCTATGGTTCAATAGCATATATTGCACTTGCAGTAATATAAGGGCACAATTAAACAATTGGGGTATTCATGTTTTTGGCATTAATGGGCACCAAATTGCCAGTACAATTTGGATTTAACAGGACTCGCAACACATTGTCCTGTCTCAATTTCTGTTAATTCTAGTTGTAGTACTGGTATTTTTGTATCCATTTGTGCAAAAACATGAATACTCTATTTTTAAATTGTACTGTTATATTACTAAAGAGTGCGATATGGATTTCGTATAAAGAACAATACACATGTTTACTTCACTGTCTCTTTCTGCGATACTAATATAAAACAAATATAATAAAAATCACAAAATGCGAACCAAAATTATGACTAATTCGCATAGTAAAATATTACATGTGAATATTATAATAAAAATACAAATGTATGGATTAGGTACCTAAATATATTTTTATTGCTTTGTCATTTATATGGTCGATAATAAGGAATATGCATGTGAATTTTTTATTTTTTTACATCTCATGTTCGGTAAGTAGCTCCTTATTACCCCCAAATGGGGCTTGTAAGTGACCCATTACCGCTCTAGGGTAATAA
>DVZL01003818.1:0-13560 GCA_018236625.1 Lasaia peninsularis
GCTCCGATTCTCGCTCGATTTGGTACTTCAATTAGTCTTTTTCCTGGGAAGATTTAAAAAAGATCCGCTAGAGGCAGCACCGGCGGGCGGGTAATTGCTACATTCATACCGTACACTGTAGATTCCACTAGCGCCAATCTGGAAGGTTTTTGAACTGTTATTTATAACAACAGCTGGACACATTTTTAGTTAATCTCTTATCTCGATTCTGTCAAGTGTCAGACGAAAAGTGTGACATTTGAAATTTTGAAAGTACTACTTATTCTGAATGGAACCGAAATCTTTTGAAAGTGAAACTCATTACAATTTTCATTTAATTTCTTTGCGTTTAATGTCAAATGTGTTAATAATATTTGTCTTGATCAATAATAATAGGTTATTATAAGAAATGTGGCGGCCCGGATTTCAGATACTTAGAAAAGTTGTGTTTCCATCGATCAAAGAGAATAACACAATAACCAAACTACTTTATTCTACAAAAGGCCGGTTACCCAAAAGCACAGCTAAATTAACAATTATTAGCGCTAGTGTCGGTGTTTTAATTGGAGCTGGTTATGGCGGTTATACTCATTATAAAATAAATTTGAAAAAACAAGTAGGGCCGACAGAGAATGAAAATTTTCCATTTTTAACACAGCTTCCGAAGTATCAGGCACATTATAAAGTAAGTTTCGCTGTAGCTGCACTTGTGAGTTCAAACATCAAAG
This sequence comes from Lasaia peninsularis, assembly GCA_018236625.1. Taxonomy (NCBI): domain Eukaryota; kingdom Metazoa; phylum Arthropoda; class Insecta; order Lepidoptera; family Riodinidae; genus Lasaia; species Lasaia peninsularis. Next base: position 708 of record DVZL01003818.1, read on the forward strand.
TGCAACTTTGATTGTTTGATATTCTTACATAATTTTTAATTAAAAACTGTAATAAGATGTAAAACACCAATGGAACTTTGTTACATAACAGATAATCCTGTAAATACCTAAAATATTTGTAATGTTAACATGGCATGTTCTTTTTATTGCATATGAATGTGATAATTTTATTGTATATGATTGGCTTGCTCCTTTTTAATGAAAGAATGATAAATGAAATACTGACACAACAGATATACAATGTGAATGTGGATGGCTGTAGTTAATTTGATAGAAGGTTGACATTCTATGACCAAATTGATCTTGTTTTGCCTGAGGGTGATGTCAAAAAGTCAAAAGCAGTGTGATTGTTTGAAAAAAGTAAAGAATGTAGAGGAAGCTAGGCAAGTATGGAAGAAATGTGACTCTTGGCACTTGTTACTCTCTGCCTACTGTACAAGGGACTTGGCATGAAGATATGTATGTTACCCTTGTACGCTGCATATGCATTCATCAGTCCTTAATATGAGTGCAATGTGACTCTGTATTGACTTATTCTGTTGATAAATTAAAATTTCTTACAAGTTTGTTTTGAGATGATTAATTATTATGAATGATTATTTGACCTCCTACTATTTGTTTTGATTTTTATCTGTTTCTTTTGACTTGCACATAACTAATTATGGTCGAATAGCCTCAATACAGGTGTCTGTGGGCCACAGTTGTCTCACCATCAGGAGACCCGTGTTCCTGTTCGCTGTCTTTTACGATAAAATAAATAAATATACTAATATATTGTATGTTATATTCTGTAGGTGGTCAATGAAGCTGACACAAGTAATTTGCAATTAGTGTTGTTCCAATATCGTACATGTCCGTTTTGCTGCAAGGTGCGCTCTTATTTAGATGCTAAAGGGATAAGTTATGAAGTTGTTGAAGTAGATGCTGTTTTACGTCAAGATATTAGATGGTCTGAATATAAAAAAGTACCAATTTTACTAGCCAAAGTCGATGGTGGATATCAGGTAAATACTATCTAAATATTTAGTAGGTTAATATTGTCTTATGATTCACTTTTTATCATCCTATACTCTCATATTACTTACTAGCTGCTCCCACTACTTCATCCCTGTTTTTATTTAATTAAAAGTAGCCTAAATTATTCCTTATTATATCAGCAGTCTGCCATCTAAAGTCCTGTCAAATTTGGTCCAGCCGTTTCAGAGATTATTGGGTACAAACAAACAGACGGGCAAAATAAATATAAATTGTGTAATGTAAGTGTATGTGTAAACAAGCAGATATTTAATGACCTTTTTAACAAAGTAAAACAAATTGCGATTTTTCAGAAGTGCCAGAACTGACATTGTAAACATACATATTCACATACATATACAGTAAAAAGTGGTTATTTCATAATTATGCGCACTAATCCCAATTTTATTTAACTATTTGTATACGTCATTTTGACTCTCTATAGTTAGATAAACATTTGAAATTTTAGTGTCAATTTAGAGCTGTAAATGACTAAAAATGAGTTAGTTGATCTTGTTCATATTAATTTTTAAATTTAAAAGCTGTAGTAATTAGAGTTCCAAAATATATGTTATGCGTGTAAACAAGCAAATAGATTTTCTGATAAAATATAATAGAATTTTTTTATATTGCATGTCATGTATGAGTTAAGTGTGGTATATAATCTCTTTCATTTCCTTAAACTTTTACAATACAAAATTAATTCCCAGTAAACGGGAAAGGCAACTTGTTCTATGAGCTTAATCAGTTTATCCAAAAAACATTGCTTGTTATTGGAATTGTATCTAGCGACACAGCTGTCACATCATAGGATCATAGGATCTAATATCATTAACAAATTGTGGTTGCATAAGTATGTGCCTCTACCTATTCCATTGAGTATGTGCATTGTACACAATTTAATGTAAAACAGCAACTTTACAGGTCACCAATTAAAAGAATAAATGATAAATGGCCTGTTACTTTTTGCTTATTTTAAATAGGAGCATGAAAGCTTAGAATAAGGGCCTCTTTAACCAAGTCTGAGTAAAGTATCAATTAACTACTCTTTGATTAGTACTACTTCACCGATAAAACTATAAAGTAAATTAATTCCATTTTATGTTACTCGGACTTTATGAAAATGCTTTCTGCATTTACTCATAAACTTACTGAGCGATTAGCTTATTTTTAATTATACTCAGACATGGTGAAAGATGCCCTAATACTTTTTAGTTGTTATTTTCCGGCTAACATAAAAATTAGCAGATATAGAATGTGTAAATATGAGAAAAGTCACTTGTGACCTTTTTAACAAAGTAAAACAAATTGCGATTTGTCAGAAGTGCCAGAACTGACATTGTCGCTTGTACAAAATATATGATTGATTGTCATAATTGCCATTTACGATATTGTTGAGTTATTGATTATCTTAAATATGTGTCGTATGAGGATAAAATAAAAATAAAACACCATTAATGTTAACAAATTATAAACATAAGATATTAATTAAAATAAATATCAAAAACATAATGTGCGTCCATGCCGCTAACTAGGTCAATACTGGCAGATAGCATATGCTCACCTGCCTCTGCGCACTGCAAACAATGTTAAATGGTTGTGATTGGCATTACCAATAAAAAAAATCCAGTTAATTATTTTAATCCACTACTTCCACTAAGTTAGAAAACAGAAAGAGCCTACAAATTTTATAATTTGACAGTAAGCTGAATCAAATTCTGTGCCATGCAAATAATTTACTATTCAAGAGAGTAGAAAAAAATATCTATGATTAATAAATGATTTTTAATTCTTGCTTTTCAGCAACTTCTCGATAGTACTGCAATTATTTCAGTGCTAGAAACATACTTACGAGACAAATCTTATCAACTGCAAGATGTTGTTAAATTTTATCCAACCACACGGTTTCTTAATGATGAAGGAAAAACTGTCACGGAGATTACAAATAAATATTTCATCATGCATAATGCTGTCATGCCAGATGAGAAAGAGAGAACTGCTGAGGTGTAAGTACTTTCTAGTGTTTCAAGTACGAGTTATGTTATATGCAAGAACCCTGGCGTGAAGATATGTTATAAAATATTATTATTTATTGTTTATATTGTTTTAATGAATTTTAGAGAGGAACGTCAATGGCGACAGTGGGCTGATAATGTTCTGGTACATACGCTGTCGCCCAATGTGTATAGAACAACTAGTGAAGCTCTGGAAACATTCAAATGGTTTGAGGAAGTCGGCGGATGGCGACAATCCTTTCCAACTTGGGAGTGTGCTTTGATGGTGTATGTTGGTGCCGCTGCTATGTGGATTATCTCCAAGCGTCTTAAAAAAAGGTAATTTCATAAATCTATACAAATAAATTAAATTGGAGTGTTTGTATGTAATACTAAAAAAAGCCACTTTTTAAAATGTATATTATGTATGTTTACAAGGTACCAAATAATTGTCTCTCTATCCGATCGCACCCGCTAATCTCTGCAAAGGCTGGACCTATTTTGACGGGACTTTCAGTTTCAGACGGCTGATGTAAAGGAACAGCTCAGGCTATTTTTATTTTGGAATTTTATTTTAGAAATGTGTAAAATAAAATAATTAAATGAAAACGCGGATGAAGTCGCGGGCACAGCTTGTACTTAATATGAAAAATACCAAAGTCTGTCTGTGTTACGGTTTCCAAAACGGTGAATCAGGTTGAGATTTGTTGGAAGCATTTTTTGTAATCGGGAGATAGCGATTAACTGTAAAACGTGAACAGAGCAGTGGATAACAGGTATTATTTAATGGAAATCAAAATCCTTACTAATATTATAAATGCGAAAGTAACTCTGTCTGTCTGTATGTTACGCTTTCACGCCTAAACTACTGAACTGATTTTGATGAAATTTTGTACAGAGATAGAGTAGACCTTGAAGAAGGACATTGGCTACTTTTTAACCGACTACATGAAAAGGAGGGTATATTTTTACGAGATTAGTATTATAAGTCGGAAAAGTGTCTACCCTTTGAAAGTTGTCTGTATTATTAAAATAATTCACGCGGGCGGACAGCTAGTATTTAATAATTTTTATCCAGTTGCAAAGAAAGGATCAAGTTTTTGAGTATCTTTTGCTACTAAATTTGATGTTAAGATGCTCACCGGTAAACTTACTCACATCATATTATTATTATGTAAAGTTAAACATAAAAAAAGACTCTAGTTATTTGAAACAGTTTAACTGCCGACTGTCATTCCAGTATACATAGGCAAATTATGAATCGGCAAAATGGCCTTGATGAATCATCCGATATTTTTAATAGGCAGTTCCAAAAATGGCGACAAAACTTTTATGTAGTTTTAACAGACGAACTTATGTGCTGTGGCCAAGGTGTTAGAATGTGCAAATCTACTTGTTACCCTACCCTTTAAACCAGGACATGACCGTCTCAAACACAGTTAATAATTAAATGCAGCAGAAATATTTAAGACTGGATCTCTATACGGGCAAGTTGCTTCACAGCACTACCACCATTTTCAGAAATGGAGGCTGATGGTCTACACATAGGATCCGGACCAACATGGAGGAAAATCTTCTAAGATTACTTATCTTCACGATAGATACGTTGCCGAGCTTTTCGAGTGCCAAGTGTCATTCATACATACTTGCCTAGCTTCCTCCACGTTCATTACTGTCTTACATACAGACTCATGTTTCGGAGTCTCTTGACATCACCCTCGGATAATACACGAGGTGTTTGGCTGTGGAATTTCAATATGACTGAACCTGAGCAGGCTCTCATATTTACAACGACACTTTCTTTCAATCCCATTCTTTCACCGATCTTACTATTATGAATATGTTTAAGGTTACTAAAAGTTGATAAGAAGTAATGTGACATATTTAGGTTCACATAGTCTAGTCTAGTCTAGTTTACAAGATGGACTAACAAATCGGTAGTAGTAGATAACGAAACCTTGCCAATTTTGGATAAAGTTAAAAGATATAAATCTAAAATACTAAGTTTTTTGTGAGGTAAGAAATCCCATGGCCAATACATGTTAGCTGGAATTATCACGACTGAGTTGCCACATGTCCTATATGCATTCTACCTATGCCTGCCATGGAGAGTTCCGATTTACAGAAATGCCAGATTTACCCGCGCGTAAGGGTCATAACATCAGATTGGCCAATGGCCTCATTATGATATTGACTTATAGTCGACGAATATCTCTCAGCTAATAAGTTTGCTCGTTTCAAATCGCTAAGTATGTGTAATTTCGTGTTACAGGCACAACATAAAAGATGATGTTCGACAGTCACTCTACGATGCTGCCAATGTTTGGATGAAAGCAGTCGATACGAAGGGAACACCATTCCTCGGTGGTAAAAAACCAAACCTGGCCGATATATCTGTCTTTGGTGTCCTCAGTAGTATTGAAGGATGTCAAGCCTTCCAGGACCTAAAGGAGAACACTAAAATAGGCATCTGGTTTGACGATATGAAGAATAGTGTGGAAAATAGTAAAGGAAAAGTTCTTAGAGCTATGTATGCGTAATGGAACCGAGTAAATATATGAAATCTATGGTATCCTTTAGTGAATACACTTATTTTTTAAAGAATACCCACATACTTAGAGTAATTTGAAGAATACACATGTTTTAATGGTGCCGTTTCTATTGTGGCACTAATTTTGATAGAAGCCACCTAAACGTTTTTCAACGTAATTTAAAGTGACAGAACATTTTTAGTAATGCCATCTATTCTGTAACTTTCTAAAGTTTAGTTAGCTCTAAAGCTGAAGATACTATTATATGGAGGTTACACTTCTATCAAAGATCTGCCCGCAATGTTAAACATCTATGTTATTCTCATAGGGCTAGTGGGGATGGGCAAATGGCGAAGAAATGTCGATATATATCATATCGATATTTTTTCAAATGTATCGATAAATATCGACTAAAAATATCGATATTTTGATATATCGATATTTTCTGCGCAATAAGCGATTATCTTTTTTTTAATCGATCGATTACCTATAAAAACTGTCAAAATAATGATAAATTTTTGAAGCAATGAAAGTAAACTCATAGAGCCTACTGTCTTCTTACTCTTTTTCTAAAAATATATAGATTTTGATACCATTTTGATATCTGAAAATGAATATCGAAAATTGATATATCGCGGGAAAAAATATTGTTGATTTATTATATATCTATATTTTTAGCCCAAGCCTAGGCTATCTATAAGATACGGTAACGCCGGTTTCATTTGACCTTGTCAACTCGGGAAGAGAGGTTTGTCAGTTTAGAAAGAGTTAGATATTTTGTACTATTTTGGACAGGTCGTTGTTAGGAGTGTAATATCTAAATGCCTCTGGCTTCATGGTTAGCGCTCTTTAAAATTACCACTCATATACGATTTTCGTCGGTAAATTGCAGAGGACCAGGTTTGATCATCGGCATGATACGCATTTGTGTGATAAACATAGTGGCTTCTAAACATACTATATTATGTAATTATTTGTATCATGAGTAATAGAAACTGTAGCGAATATTCATTTATTTATTATTTGAGTTATTTTTTCAGTATTGTTAGTGATATTTATTTGTTTATCAAGATTATCTATTAAGAATCTATTTAATGCTTGAGATTAAAAACTCTTGGGTCTCACTTGTGACAGTTTCGGCTTGCCAAGTTTTGTCTTCCACATTTTTTTTTCATAATTTTTAATATGTCAAACCCCGTAGCTTTATTTAACTTTCGAGACCAGGTAAAAATATATAAAATTATTATAAAATTGACATGGAAGCAACGGTATGTCCTATAATCAAAAATAAAATAAATAAACAAAACTAAAATTATTATTTTGCAAACTCCCACCAAAAACCGTAACATAGTCACTTAACGAAATACACAGTTGTTATTTGAAATATGTTTCGTCATGAGCTTATATCTCTACAGCCGCGGGATGCAGTCAAGTTCTGAAGATGCTTCGGTTGCGAAGCGAAACGTTGAGCGATAATTTTATAATTGTTTAAATATGGGTTTGCGTAAAGTAACGCATGATTCTATCTATAACAGTGAAATAAATGTTTTGATGATGTAAAACCAACACGTAAAAAGATTTGTCAAAACACATTATGCCGAAAATACGCGACCGAAGATACATGACCAAAGTCCCGCGATCAAAATTCCGCGAACGAAGTTCCGCGACCGAAGCAGATTTTATATATTTGACTGATATGACACATAAAAATTGCCGAACTTACGCGCAGTAATTTTAAAGCACAACTTTGTGTAGGGGTGTCGTGTATAGTGTATTAATATAAATTGTTTGAATGTAAAAGAATATGTTTTTTGCCTTAAAAATACATTTTTGTGTGACTTTAGCACGAGTTAACAATTTTTTACCTTTTTCAAATATTTCAAAGCTTGTTTGACAATAAATTTATTGGCGCTTTATTTATCTCTTCGCGCCCCTCAAAAAAGTCCTCTCAGTAAAAGCTGAATGGGCGGAGATAAGAATAATTAAGAACTATTTCTCTTAAATTAGGTAAGCTATCACATGCATTTTTAAGTTTACTTTTAACTTGGAAATAAAGTATTTGCCCTAGTCTTTGACCATTTAAGCATTGAATTCAAAGTAAGCTAATAAGATAATATTTTCTCTTTATTGCAACATTCCTCATTGCTGCTCAACTCCTATTAGTCATAACGTGATGTTAAATAGCCTATAGCTTCAATAAATGGCCTATTTGACGCAAATTACTTCTTCAGTTTGAATCAGTTAAAGGCGATGATTGACGGGTCAGCGTGTGCCATCTGAGCATCATTATACATTCATCATTTCACATCTGAAAAAAGTAGTTCTTTCCGATAAATTTGCCACGGGCCCCGAACGTTAAAGTTACGCCACTGACTAGGATATACACTCTTAACTCCAAATACCTGTCGCCAATACGTAGTATTACTAACTCACTCTAGACAGACAACCTCTCTTTTTGCCAGTTTTGTATAGTTAACAAAGTTAAAACGAGGCCTATGGGATTCAGGTAGATGTTAAATATTACGGACAGATCGTTGTTACGAGTGTAATCTTTAGATGGTTCATGAGTTAAGATCATAGGTTAGTTGTTTTTTTAGCGGCCTTTTTAAAAGTATTTACTAAGATCAATGCGTAAAATTTAACAGCGTTTTTCTAAAAAATTAGGAAATATAAGTTAGTTCAATAGTTTTTTTAACTAAGAAAATTTTAAATTATTTAATATAAGAATACATAATTTGTTACTAAGGACTGTCGGTCTGTCTTATTATTTCTGAGATAATGTCAAGTTATAATGAAATGAAGTTTAATGTAGATAAATTTATAATGAAATAATACAACTGTTGTCTTAAACTATATAAGATTATTGAAACTATCAATTACATATTTTATTCCATTATTAAGTCTAAATAAATTTACTAAAAATAAATAGTTACATCAATAATTATGATTTAATAGTGTATGTTATTTTGCAATTTCTGAACTAAGAAATAACATTAGGCCACGCATAAGAAAAACTGCGTTAAATAAATGTTAAAATAAAACCATAGTATTTATTTTTATCGACAGTGATAAATCCATCACTGATCTATCACTTTTCGTTCGGTGGTTTCATGGGAACTACTTAAATACAACTTTAGATACCACTGGTACACTGTAATACAGGCTTATAGACTAGTGGTACCATGGGTCCGAATTAAAGTTCCCATGGCACTCCAGAGGTGTTTTCCAGGGGAGCCTTGGGTCCGGACAGGAAGAATTAAGATTTACTCCTCTTATTATAGTTTGCCTCCGTCACAAGAGGCGTGTGCGAAATTTTAAGTTTCTTGCCTTAAGGGTTTGTCCTGTGTGTTGATATATCTGTAACCTTGCCTTTATATCAGTTTATTTTAATTTTATTACTTACAATGTATTAGCCAAATATTTGTATTTTGTATAGTGGCAGGTGCAAATTTTATAGGTCGATGGCATATCACACATTCGTAAGTTTTCACTTGTTTCACCGATGTATTGCATCAGTGAATATGCAAATAGCGTGACGTCACACTGGGTACCACTCATCAAAATTACATTTGTCTCTCTTGCACGCAATAATATATTATGAGAGTGACAAAGATTACTAATTTGAATCACTACTATTATGAAAAGTACGTTTTATTATCATTGAAGCATCCATGCATTGTATTTATTGTATAATCATTCTAATAATGCAATTACCGTGACTGCGGCGGTTTTATGCAACTGAGTTGATTTTTGTTCGACGCATAATAAAATTTGTACAGATGAAACTTATCTAAGATTTGTTAATAGTACATGTTCTATAATAAATAAGTTATCTGTCTTCTTATGTTAGTACAAACGTAAAATTTACATAAATTAAAAGAATTATTTGTATAAATGACAGGAGACTATTTGTGTTAAATAAAACTTCGAACAATATATTTTCTTTTTATTTCTATAATTATATTTAATTTATCTAGATTTATATACTAATTGTAACATTGTGGTCAAAAAGAAAACATTATTACAAAGTTTACATCTGAATTCCTCGTAAGTAGAGTTTCCTTTTCAAATATTAATGATTCACCTAAAGAGCGCGTTCCATATTCAATAACAATTAGAAGAAACCGGTCTTTGTGAAATGTCTTTAGTAGGAACTAGAAGGTGCTGCCGTAACGAAGTCTATTACCTCAAGCTTTCCGATGATCCTTAAGATTTCTATATTTATTACCGAAGACGTCAAGGGTGACAATTGACGAGAAACCTTTATATTTTATAAGAATTGATGTGCTCGATTGGTATGCATATTTAACAACAAATGTCAATGTTAATGTGTGTTTATATCAGTCCCATACAAGAAAACAGAAAATATCGAATTTTATAGCAGCGTTATAGTCCGAATTGAGACACTGCGGTCTCCCCTTGGTTGGCGAAACCGGACATTCCGCACTTGGTTCTAAAAGTTCAACGCTTCATTCCCTGCACGTATTTTGTTGGAATTGATACTCTAGTACATTTACTTACGTACTTACACACCTACGTAACTTTCACAAATTCAAATTATATCAGCCTTGTGATATTTGGTTTTCATGGCCGGTCTATTATTAACTTGGTCTTTGTGTGGTTGATAGAAAGTCTAGTCTAGTCTAGTCTAGCATTAGTGCTTTTGATTTGTGTAAAAGTCAATCATTTCCTGTTCACTGGACAATGAATTAGGTGTCTTTGTTATATCTTAAGTTTAATGGTTTTCTTCGTTAAAACCTTCCAATCCAGCGAGGTCTGGCGAGTACATCATGAAAGTAATGATGTGTTCGTTGTATGCGTTGAACAAAAGAGGTTAATATTTGAAACCCTGTAGAATTATTTTTTAAATTTGAATTTCTCATGGACGACTGCTACCACTGTTATTTCGTGTAATGATACGTTGATGTTTTCATATATTTCGTAAAACAATAAAGTGTCTAAAAATTGTGACTCTAAGATCAATGAGAACTTATCCTATGAAACGCAAATGAAAGACTTACTGCAGTCAACGAAACTATTTCTACCATATCTGTACATATGAATATGATCAAAACTAATATCCTCTTGATTCTTACTTTTTACAATCAGTCAGTTTGATGTTCCCAGAAGAAGTGCTTGTTAAGAAATTAGTTTATGAAATTTCTTTTTCTTTCTTTCTATTAAAATTCTAATAATCATTCCGAAAACTTAATTCCATTTCTAATTTTTGTTCAACATTTAGCTTTTCATTCATATTACTTGTCCCATTGACAAGTCATTATTAACAGGCGACTTGTGTGTAAGTGAGTGAGAAGCCTCTATTAGCAATATCCGGAGGAGTAGTTGCCGTTGCACCTTCACTTCCGTCTGTGACCACGTACAAAACGAATGGTTTGGCTCCGGCTAAAAACAAGCAAAATGATAATATTCAGATATAAAAATAGGCATTAAACATAAAAATTTTGCCTACATTTATGTAGGGCCTTTCAGTTTCTCCCTTTATTCCCGATATGGTCACAAATAGTCTAAATGGTCAATAAATAACCCTTTAAAGGGTTATTAGATAGCGTATTCAATGGTTTTTAATGGAATTGTAGACAAACGTGTAAACCGTCTCGCGTGGTGGAAAGAGATTTTAGCTGCCCACGATAAGTTGTACTACGATTGTAATAGCAAGGGCCAATCAGTTGCTTTCCGGATCTCTTAGGCACACTAAGCTCTTTTCTTGAATTAATCAAAAATTCACTATAAGTTCCAATAAATTAAATCAAAAGACTTAACGTCACGGCCTTAAGAAACGCTTATTAGCAGCACTACTGCCTGAAAATTGGACACTAGCAAAATTTTGATTTAAAATTATAACTTAGTTTCGACTAGAACTTACTTTGAACGGTGACGAAACCCAGTCCGCAGAAGCGATCAGTACCGACTGCGACACCAGTAGCGACGACCACAGGGTTGGGGATGACTACGAAATCGGTGACGCAACCGCCGTCGTTAACCGCACCCACAGTCGTTCCGAGAACTGTATTATCAGCACCTTCCACATCTCCCGTCACAGTGAAGGAATATATATCATTGGCCGTCTGTGGAAGAAATAACGATAATACTTTTGTCTAATATACTAGTAAAACAGACAAAACACTTAATTGTAATTGAAATCTGACTGACTTTGACGCTCAAAGTCAGGATTCGATTTCCAAGGAAGGCTAGCTTATATTCTATATGAAGTATTCAACGTTGGCGCTTAGTGAAACTTCCATATATTCATATTTTAAATGAGAAACACATGTACTTTTTTACTTATAACTTAGAATTGAAAATTATCTTTTAAATAGCCGTAAGCATCATCAGGGTTAAAACTTGATTTAAGTTTTAGCCCTGATGACCTACGAGCCCTGTTAAATGCGAAATCGCTCGGCTATTTAAAAAAATAATTTTCAATTATAAGTTATGTGTGAAAAAGTACATGTGTTTCTCATTTAAAATATAAAAAAGGCTAACTTGTTTTATGAGTTTTTTTAGTTTAGCTAAAAATAACGTTGCTTGAGATTGCATCTGTGCCCTATATGGCGACGGACTTGCCACCTGTAACGTCACAGAAGCTAATATTGTCGGCTAAAGCACCCACGCTTAAGTATAAACCTCTGTCTAGGTACCCCTTAGTGAATAAGTGTCGATATTATGATATCTGACACTAAACACTACAGAAAAATAAAAGTTCTATAGGGTAACTATTTTGAGAACAAACATTTAAGCGATAAGTAATATATACACTACTGGTGTCAATTAAAGCACTACCAGACTACTACCGGCACTACCAAATTTCTACGGCGTCCTCAGGATGTAATTGTAGAAAATATGCCAATTGCAGAAGTTTGTTACAAGAAATAAATGAATTTGTATAGACATTTATATTAGTTACATTGACATTGGTGTATAGGTTGTTAAATTTATTCCGAAATGTAATAAGACATTTTTGTATACTATCATTAACTATCACCCATAACAAATATAGGATTTGTTAAAGGGTTAGATCAGGAAGCTAAAAATACTATCCTTAAATTATACTTCTCACAACGATTTTTCCCGATGATTATATACTATCATGTCTTTCTGCCAGTTTTATTGAGTTGACAGTCAAAACAAATGAGCCTTGTGAGATAGCCAGCCACATCTGAATGACATAGATGCTAATTTCGGACACGAAGTTGTTAGGAATGTAATCTCCAAATAGTACTCATAGCTTCATGGATCAGATCAGTGATTCTCAACCACTGTGCCGCGGCACTTTTGTGTGCCGCCAAATTTCAA
>DVZL01003819.1:0-13559 GCA_018236625.1 Lasaia peninsularis
GAGATCGGCGCGTCCCCGTACCACGAAGCACAAACGATACTTGTCAAATAATATTAGACTAAATTAAAAAGGTTATTGCTTTCATATAACCCGTATATATTTTTACTTTGATTGAATATGGTTAGTTTGCTATTGTCACGCAGTAAAAATATTTTCTTGGTAAGAGAAGTTTGTTTACAAAAATTATAGCTTCTCATGACGGGAAGTATAGTTATGTATTCATTATATTATAAGATATTCACTGGCAATTGCTAGGTTTTTTCTATATTGTATATTGTCAATATTTTACAGATAAGTTTAATTATATTATATTAATAGTTTTATTTTTTTATAGGTATGGAAGCCCTGTCAATGCCAGAGATGAATATGTCCAGTTTGCAGAATGGTACTTGACCACATTCACTGGGGGTATCTTGGAGGTACTACTCAATGTATTAAATCAATACAGGAATAAAGTGTATGTGTCCCCAAGGGTGCTGCAACAAACTCTTAGCTATATTGATCAATGGTGCGATATATTTTTTTTATTATTAGTATGTATTATGTAACCAAAGTTTTTAAAAATTCTATTACTTTAAATTGAAACAGATAATATGTAACATTTGTGTGCTGAACATAGATGTCTGTATTTTCCGGTCTTGGTATTTATTAAATTTATTCTGGATTTATGTATTTCTGTGGATTTATATAGTTGACTAACACCCAAAACAAAGGCATATAATTTGCTTACTTTGGCATTAGATCAATTTGTGTAATTTGTTCAAGGATATTTATTAAGTAAGTGAATTATACTTATCAGAAAGTTAAGGTATATTAAACGTAAGACTTTTTAATATCAAAATATTTGATTTCACAATGACTGATGATGAATGTTTCTATTTGCAAATGTTTTAACTTAGACTTTAGTCTCACATATGTTTTAAACACTAATTGGTTCTGTTTTTTTAGTGTGAGTCACGCGCACTCGTGGAAACTATTAAAACCTCACATGTTTGCAATTATTCAAGATGTGCTTTTCCCGCTTATGTCTTATTCTCAAGCTGATGAAGAATTGTGGTTCACTGATCCCCATGAATACATTCGTATCAAGTTCGGTGAGTTATATTTAGACAAGTAATTAAATCCTCGGTAGCCTAACGGTATGTGCTTTGGACTTCCATTCGAGTAGTCCAGGTTCGAAACCTCGCAATTTACCAATAAGTTTTTCTAAGTTATGTACATTTTCTGAGTGCTCTTACTGTGAAGGCAAACATGAAGAAACTCATAATTTGTGCCCGATATGGTGACTGACTTGACTTGCCCCCTGCCACATCATGGAACCTAATGTCGTTGGCTAATCGTGTGTGCATACGTACCTGAGCCCACTATTTCGGGAATATGGAAGTGATGTTATTTATATTTATTTATATTTATTTATTTTATTATAATTCTATTTATAAACTCATTTATTTATAAATTTAGATAAAACTAAAATTGTAAGATGTATTGTTTAGAAATAAACTTGGTAAACTAATTAAAATAAACATTTAGATAACAAAATAATAATTTACAGATATATTTGAAGACTTTGTATCGCCAGTTACTGCAGCGCAAATATTACTAACATCATGTTGCAAAAAGAGAAAAGATATGTTGGAAAGAACTATGCACCTCTGTATGCAAGTTCTAACAGGACAAGGCGGGGAATATGGACCTAGACAAAGAGATGGTGCCCTCCACATGGTTGGAACATTGAATAACATTCTTATAAAGAAGAAAATTTACAAGGACGAAATAGATTCACTGCTTAGTCAATATGTATTCCCTGAATTTCATAATCAATTTGGTTATATGAGGGCAAGAGCGTGTTGGGTTCTCCATCGCTTTGCTGGTGTACGTTTCAAAAGTGAGCCGTTATTAATAGAAGCAGTCCGACTTACTGTGAATGCTCTTCTTAACGATACTGATTTACCGGTAAAAGTAGAAGCTGCTATTGCCCTTCAAATGTTGTTAATATCACAAGAAAAAGTTCACAAGCTCTTGGAGCCACATGTAACACCAGTTACTACAGAATTATTAAAGGTTATACGAGAAACAGAAAATGACAACATAGCTAATGTTCTACAGAAAATCGTTCCTTTGTATACAGAACAGTTAATACCAATGGCCTATGAAATAACAGATCACTTAGCAACTACATTTATTAAGGTTATAGAGACTGATTCAGGAACAGATGAGAAGGCGATAACGGCAATGGGTCTCCTCAACACAATGCAAACAGTTTTGAATGTTATGGAAGATAACCCAGATATTATGGCACAACTAGAAAAAATTGTCTTACGTGTCGTTGGTCAAATTTTACAACATAATATAATAGGTAAAACAGCATGTTTCTTTTGTATTTGACATGAATTCCAATTTTTTTTGAATGTGATTACAATATAAAAAAACAAAATATAAAAAAAAATCATTACTTATTTTTTATTTCACAGAGTATTATGAAGAAGCTATGACACTGATGTGCAATTTGACTGCCAATTCAATATCGGAAGACATGTGGAAGGTTTTAGAATTGTTGTACCAGATATTTGAAAAAGAAGGATTTGATTACTTTACTGATATGATGCCAGTCCTTCATAATTACATCACTGTAGACACCAACGCATTCCTATCTAATGAGAACCATGTACTGGTTATGTTTAATTTGATAAAAGCAGTAAGTATTTTTCATATTATCTTTGTTAGTAAAAAATAATGTATAATTTCAGTACATTATTTTTCGTTCTATGTTGCTAGATTCTTTGTCCTCCTTAAAATTTCAGATGAATGTTAATATTATTAGTTTATTATATTAGATTATCAGGCTTAAAATGTACAATTAATGGATTTGCAAATTGCATATTATGTTATGATTGAAATAATATATAGATCTTAAGCTATTGCTTATACTATTTATATAATTTGACGTTTTTGTTATTTTCTTTAGTTCGAACACCAAGGTGTGACTAAATAACGCACCTACATACATTTAATATTGTTTTAAGGCTTTGTATTGGATTTGAAATAATAAATGCTTGTTTTGTTTGTATCTATATATAAAAGTTCTTGTCTGTCTGTAATATACATCCTTCAACATCTGTACTTTATGGTTTGGCAAAATTCTGAATCAACAGAATTTTTTTTCAGAAATGAACATTCCTTTATTATTTTTATAACCCACATAATGTTGTGATTTGCATTCAAATATTCAAGAATATTTTATTATAATTGTGAAAGTGTGTTTGTTCCTTTTTCACTATGACAAACCGTTCAACTGGTTGAAAATACTGCTTAGCATTTTTTGCATGAATAAGCAGAATGTTGACCTTAATTGATAGCTACAAAAAAGCGCCATGGTCTTATTTTTGTAGTCATATAAAAACCTCTTTGGATTTATTTTGCTTTGCCGTACATTTCTTTTAAATATTATCAGTCTTCTGACCTCAGTATCAATTGAAAAATGGTAATCGCTATAGTTATATAGCTTTTAGAGCTAGCTTCTTAGTTGTTTTAAAAAAGTAATTATCACAGAGTAAATTGTGTGTCAGTTTCTTCTAGATTGGTTTAGACATTCAAGTACTAGTGAATAACATATACATTGATAGTACTATAACTCTACCACCTCTAATATCTTATCTATATAGCTTTAATAAGTTAATTTATATCTGATTTATTAGCAAATATTTGACTGTAAAACTGATGTAATTAGTTGTATGGGCTAGAACAGTTCAGAATTTAAACACTACAAATCTGTATAACTTAAGACTTTTCAACAACAAATAAGGATAAGTCTATAAAAAGAGTATTTTACACATCATTTAAATATCTTCACATTTTGACAGATTTTGACTATGGCAAATGATGAGATTTTAAATAAAAGAAATGATCTGTTGAAATATATTATGGTTTATGCAACGGCCTTTTATATTTTTTTATTAATATAGTTTATATGTTTTTTCCAAACAAAATTATTTTTATAAATCTGTGTGCTATGCGAAATAGATTAATTGCATATGCCATCTTTTTTATATGAAATGCAAAAAAAATGATGTCAGTCATTTCTGCTCGTAGTTGTTAATATGTAATCTTTGATTAACAAATATGTGTTTGTGACTATTTTGGTATGGCCACAAAGCTGGGGTGATGGCAAAAGAAGCAAGTAAATATTTGTATGACAATGGCTTATCTGTACATTTAAATAACATTGCAATGTAACATTTGTGTATGAATTGTAATAACAACCGAGAATGATAATAAAATAAGTCGTAATCTTCTGTATAATAAGGCGATATGCACTGCGATTATAGTTTTGATTTATTTTTGTGACAATAGTTACAAGTCTCTTATTATTGTATATTTTGAATTAATTTCAGAGGTTAAAAGATTTTGTCTGATAATTGTTAAGAGAGTTCTAGTAGGTATGGTTCCATAATTACCCTGACTGGTAATCACAAACACTACTTATAGATCCATACAATCAAATGTAACCATCAATGGTAAATCCTATAAAGTGAAAATTAAATCGAATTTGAGGTGCCCTGGTGCATCTGGCTTTGGCTTATTTGAGATTTACACATACAGATCGAAGAAATTTACATAATTAAGCGTGCAGGCTAGACAGCACATATACAATGTCCATTATTGAAAAAGACTTTACAGTGTTAGATATTTAATGATTACTTATTATATATATAAACTTTTTCTTATATTCTTTGTAGGTTCTCAATTCTGATGCCGAGGATGAATCTGAGGTATACGCTGCAAAACTATTAGAAGTAATGGTTTTACAGTGCTCTGGTAAAATAGAAAATTGCTTACCGTCATTTGTAGAACTTGTTCTGAATAGACTTACAAGGAAAGTAAAGACTTCTGAACTGAGGACTATGCTATTGCAGGTAAGACCATCTAAAGCTGAATTAATCGTATATTTAAATTTAAATGGTTACAATTTTATTGGGATCTGCGATTTTAACTATCAAATATTGCTGGCCATGGGACAGATTTTGATATGGCATAGGTTAGCTTTTTTAGTTGACCATATCTTCTTTGATTTTTCTTTAAATAAAGACAAATCATTTATAATTAGTCCAGTTTCTATTAACCTTTAACTATGCGCGGTCTGGAGGACCACTCCCATTTTTTAAATTATCCCCTTCCCCTTCCCCTCTGTAGCTTCTCGTTTAGTTCCAAAAAGATAGGTGAGGTTGCATTGCTGGTCTTATATTTGTTAAGTTATTTAGTTTTTAATTTTGTTTCACAAAGATTAATTTTTAGTAGTTTTGTTTGTTATTAATTAGAATTTAAGAAAAATTAATTATTTTTATTAATAGTATAATTTTATTTTACTTTACGTTCCTATAATGTGATCTCAACTTCATTTAGATTGAAACATGCTTACATGTACAATAGTTGAAAATATTAAAATAACGATAAATATTAACAAAGTAAATATAGATTATTTTAATTTAATATCCCTAAAAAATTATAGAGAGACTGAGAGACCGCACTTCCATTGGTAACAACAAAATTACGTCCTTATTTAAAGTCAAGTGCTAAAATATATTTCTTGACTTATAATAAACTCCTAACTTATAATACTTTCCTATAATTCAGTTGATCTTTATATTGTGTAATTGATTTATCTTTGGGGTTAGCTTTTCTTAAATCAATTAATTTTGGAATAAATATTCACATTTTGGATTATAGTATTTTGTTATAATATGCTTACACAGAGGTATACAGGAATTTGTAATATGGATGGAATATATTACAGAGATATTTAATAATATAATGACCGTTATGATTGACAGGTGCTAATTGCAATTCTGTATTGCAACCCACATTTACTGTTCACTATCCTCAATAAACTTCAAGAATCGGTGCCTAATGCTTCTATCACTCAGCATTTCATCAAACAGTGGATACATGATACTGACTGTTTTATCGGGTATGTATGAATTGTGTATTGTACTCCTATAATATAATAAATCTTAAAACTTCGGATAATGACTACATTTGTTGTCGGTTAACTGTGAGCTACTATTATGGGATTCTCATTGGATAGTATTAGATTTTAATGTGGATAATAAATGCACCACACATTCTTTGTATTTAGTTAATCTCAAACAATTTGTCTTTCATTTTGATTTAAAAAGTACATTGTACCACAATGGGTGAAAGTAATATGTTTCTTCCCGTGTGTAAAATTAAAAGAGGTATAGTAATTTCCTCTTGGATTGCATGTACTGTGTTTTATCTGTCAGGCCAACAGTTTGCAAAATTATCTATTTAAACCTAAGTTTATCGGTGTAAAGTTTGCTTTAAAGCCTTAAATGTTTTATTGGTAATATACAATATTTCTTTCATCTTAGCCTTTTCCTGTATTATATCAGATGATATCGGGGTTGGCTACCTATTCTATGGAATTTGACTAGGACCCCAGTTTTTACGCAAAGCGACTACCATTTGACCTCTGCAACCCAGAAGGGAAACTAGGCCCAAACCTAGATTAGGTCGAATTCAATGAATCCGAGTTTCCTCACCATGTTTTTTTTTCACCGTAAGAGCACTCTAAAAATGTACATAAGTTAGAAAAACTCATTAGTACATGGCGAGGTTCGAACTTGGCCTACCCGGATGGAAGTCAGAGGCTCGTACCACTAGGCCACCGAGACTATTGGTAATGTACAATAAGGTGTATTCATTCATCGACCTTTTAGTTTAGTTTAGTAATTAGGTTCCATGAAAGTACTAATTAAAAAATAAAAGATAGCACAAGAAGATTTTAATATATCGAATTATTTTTAAAATGTAGATTTGATTTTTTTTAAATAAAAATGTTAACAATTATTGTCAACATTAAAATTTTGCATATTTATCATTCTATTTCCTTTTTCAGATTACATGATAGGAAACTTTGTGTGCTCGGTATATGTACACTTCTTGAAATGGGACCTCAGAGGCCTAATATTGATGAGGTATTACCCAAACTTCTCCCTTCATGTTTGGTGCTATTTGATGGTTTGAAACGTGCGTATGAGGCTAGAGCCGAAGCTGATGAAGAAACCTCATCCGAAGAAGATGATGAGGAAGAGGATGAAGGTATTTCATCAAATGTTATGACCACAATACTTGTGTACTATTTTTTTTATTATTGTATAGTATAACATTTTTTATCAATTTATTATATGCCCTAAACTTAAACAAAGGATAGATAACCTATAATGATACTCCTGATGACTTACTCTACTTATCTACTTAAATAAATAGTTAGTAGAAACTAGCTATCATAGTTAATGAGATACAGCCTGGTGACATACAGATGGATAGCGGAGTCTTAGTAATAGGATTCCGTTTTTTACCATTTGGGTACGAAACCATAAAAATGAGATTTGCAGGATTGATTCAAAATTCAAAACAATTATTTTGAATTTAATTATCAGTCCTTTGAAGTTCATGATTATCTCTCCTTTAAACTGTTATTGATTTTATTGGTTTAAGGAGGTTTAACATCCTCAACCTAGCCTTTTTTTATAAAATTATGCATTACCAGGCCTTGGATTAGTTAACGACATTAAATAATATGATCTGTATGCATTGTCTATTTCTGGAAGCAATAAAAAATAACTGCACTATTAACCAGATTATTATATAGGAATTTAAAAAAAAGCATGTAATTTATTGCTTAAAATTATATATCACTACATATTGAGATTTAATTCACTTGTTACATATAAAATTCACAGAATATTGTATTCAATTTTACAGAAGTTCTGTCGAGCGATGACGACGACATCGACCAAATGAACAATGAGTACCTAGAGAACCTTGCAAGGATGGCAACTAAAAATAGTGCCCAACAGGGAATCAGTCTCACTGCAAAAATTGAAGAATATGACAGCGACGATGTAAGTATAACATAATCACTGCTTCTTTTACCTTGCCACGTGAATATTTCACAAAAGTTATGATTTACAGTCCAAATATCTTTTTCTAAATATATTCTGTATTTAAATTTTGTGAGTTGAGTTCTATCCACATTTCAGTGTTTGTTTTTTTGTTTAAGTAAATTTGACATGGCTAATCATTGTGTGTGTGTTTGGTTCCATACATCATTTTCCATATAAACTATATGTAAACTCACGAAATATTCCATTAAAAATAGTCTACCTACCTTAGTAATTCCTAATATCAAATAACTCAAAACCATTTTTTTTAATTCTATATATGGGTGATTTCTCATGAAAATATTTTTAAACTAAAAACAATTAATTACTAGAAGAATAAAGTAAACTAGCCTATCTTATTTAAACACCCATATTCAAAGAAAATCGATCAAATTCGAGCAGATATATGTTTCAATATATATAATGGTTATATTATACATTCATATCAGCCGGGTTGTGGGTAGGGAGAGAGCATTGAGTACCGAGTGTCACAATCCCTACATACTTGCCAAACTTCCTCCCAATTCATAACTCTCTTCATCTAATAACGCTGGTTTCATAGACTCTCGACACCTCAGATAATATGCGGTCTTTTTTCCCTGACACCTATCCATTACTATATTTAATTAATCTTGTTCCTTACAGGACGATGATGATTTCGAGCCAGATGAAACTGCAATTGAATGTTACACAACTCCTCTAGATGAAAAAGATTGTCCTGTCGATGAGTACATCAAATTCAAGAATACCATTACAGGTTAGTTCTACTAATATTATAAACGCAAAAGTTTGTAAATATGAATGTTACTTTTTCCACGAAAAAACTGCTGGACGGATTTGGATGAAACTATTGTAAGATAATTTATAAATCAGAATAAAACAGGCTACTTTTTAATCAATTTCATTAAAAAGAGGGTATTTTTTTACGCGATAAGTATTATAAGTCAGAAAAAAATCTGCTCTTTGAAAGTTATTGATGTTATTAAAATAATGTCTGTTTCTCTAATGCACTGACTGTTAACATTTAATCTGACAATTATAATTGTGAAAAAGAAAATGTAAGTACACTAACATCTGAAATGGGTAATGAAGCAACTCTGCAAGAAGCAAATCATAATTTTTTTTATTTATGTAGTACTAAGTTTAAGTTTCTTACTACTAAATTTAAAGAACCTATAGAAAAATATTAATATTAGAGTTACAACAATATTTATTGGTAGTATTGTTAATGCTTTTTGTTATTTTACCCCAGGGGTGTCGTTTTGGAGGTGTTGTCAACAATGAACGTAAAAATCAAAATCAATCTAAGGATTGATGTTAATAAAATTTCACAAAGTGCCAACTGACTAATAATTATGTTTCAATTAAATTAATTGTTTCTTTAAAATTCAAAATTTGGAAACTTATTTTAAAAATATTATAACACCCTCTGGTACTCGCGGTAGTATCAGCCAGTATAACTGAAAATAAATATATCTGTATATATTATCTGAACTATTTCCTACTAAGCCGTAGTAGAAAGGATTGAGTTTTCATTCATCAAATATATAAACAGACTGCATACATCTAGACCGAAAGTTATCAGTTTGTAAATTAAAAAACTTTTTTTTACACTATTCTAGCTCTTTCGACGAGCGAGCCTACACTGTATCATGCACTAACCAGTGTTCTCAATGAGGAACAACAAAAACAACTAAGTGCTGTATTTGTTTTGGCCGACCAGAGGAAAGCGCAACAAGACAGCAAGCGTATTGAACAAAGTGGTGGTATGTATATCGAAATTAGTTAAATTTATCCATTCTTTGGTCCAGGTTATCTATGTAGAATAGATCATAATGCCGCATTTATGCCTAACTTCCTTGTCACTCTGACCACAAGAAGTACTGTGCAAATTTTCTATGCCATAAAAAAACTTGAATATCTTTTACACTTCATTTGACTATTATTAAACCGATTTTAACTAAACAAATATAACTGCCAAATAACTTTTGAAAAAAAAATCGATTACTTTCATAACCATAGATAAAATAAGGGTACCTCTAAAATATTGAACTTAATATCTTATCCAGTAGAATACATTAGTATTATTAATGTATGTGTCTTTTTTATAACAATATAAGACAAACTAGCAGACAAATTTCCTGATACACCAAAGATGTTATGAGTAATATCTCGTAAACTCAGGCTAGCTTGTAAAGCTTCTTTCCAAGTCATTATTCCGGATATGCTACTATTCAAACTAAAACTGGACTGATGCACTAACTTCACGGTGGTGGTTCCACTCCGAATAAATCCGGAAAACTCGCAGATACACGCATGTGTTCATCACATAAATGTTTACACTTCTCGAAAATCGAATTTAAATACTTTAACCACTAACCCTCCGTGTTATTCGGGGTTCCGTTGTAGAATAGGCCAACTGCCTTCCACCCAGGAAGCTCGTAAGAGGCGAGCACAGGGTCTATTGTTGCCAACACCGTAACATTGACTATAGGTGGTAGTCTTGCAACGACTCGCCCGTAATGGTACCACCACCTATCCCTGCCATAATAGCGTCAGTGCTCGCCATTATCGCTTTCTGATTTGGAAGATAGAGTGGCCGGTAAACTTTCTCGTGCAAGAGGCTTACCATCCCAGCTTAAGGTTGGCAACGCACAATTTCCACCTTTGGTGTCTATAGGCGATGTGTATTTCTTACCATCAGGAAATCCGTCTGCTTGTTTACCTTCCAATATCATGAAAAAAAAAACTAAGATCAACGTTACTGATTATGCCTTTTTGTTCACAGGATATTCATTCACCGTTCCAGCACAAGTGCCCACCAAATTCAAATTTGGATCATAATCTGTAGCCATAAAAGAAGAGCATTTTATTTACAGTAACAATCCATAATCACAAAATCACATTCGTAATGTTTTCTACGTCGTAATTTTTTTTTATTTATGAAATTAATAAGTGTTAAATGTATTATCATCTGTGTCAAAATGTTTTCTCGCAATGCAAAGGCTTACAGTGTTTACATTATTGAAATGTGATATGATGTACTGTTGATTTAATAAAAAAATATAAATATATATAGACAATCGCAGCTGGTATGTTATGTTGTTAGGAGAAAGTAAATTCTATTGAATATTATAGGCAATGTGATGTTGAAGTTTGAGTTCCTTTGATTATCCACGGTTTGGCCAGACCTTTTGTAATGAGGTGCTATACTGAACTCGGTGAAAATGGTCAAACTGAAAATTCCCTTTTAATTTAAATATTAATTATAAACTATATTATCTTCAAACACAAATAATAATACCACAATGGGGGATATTCATAATTTTTTTTGTCTCAAATTAATAATTTAGGCTTCAAAATATTCTAGATATTTTCCAAAGCAAAGTTTAATATATTGAGTAAATTTGATCCGTTCAAACGCCGCCATTTTGCGTGACGTCACAAGACACGTCCATTGATTTTTTTTTTATAGTATAAGACAGCGAACAGGCACACGGGTCCTCTGATGGTAATTCTTTAGTCTAATATTTTCAGTTACTTATTACATTTTTTCAGTTTTGACAAGTTTTCAAATCACGGAAGAAGTCAAAAAAACATCTTACAAATATTGTATAGTACCGGAGTGCAAAAGTAATATTAGAAAAACACCCGACATAGTGTTTTTTTCTTATTTCAAGTAATACAGAAATCTTGATGTACGGTGATGGGAAGAAATATCTCTTAAATCGTGCTTATATTGTTGTGAAGAAATATTTTAATATAATTATACTTAATTCATAACCAGCTTAGTGCGAATTAGTAAAAAGGAAGGTATTGAACATTAGAAATTAATTTGAGTTTCAAATTAACCTAACCTAGTTCAGAAAATTTCAGTACTTTCTATAAAAACTTTATTCCTGTTGTGGTTTTACGAAATTTTTATGGTTTATTTATAGTCAGATGACGGAAGATACTGAACATTATATTAAATACTAGCTGTCCCGGCCAACTTCGTACCGCCCGCATTTAGTGATATAAAATAGTTGTTTGCCGAATACGCACACAAATAATCAAAGTTTTTAACGAACAAATATAAAACAGGGGTTGACTGTAGAGATCAAAATGTAGGGTTGTATGTATTTTTGTATGCTGTATCATAAAAAGAAAAACAAGAAACAAAATATCTGAAAAACATAAAAAATAAATGTTAAGGGTAGTCCACCCCTACCTTTAACATTTAGGGGGATGAAAAATAGATTCTATCGGATTCTCAGACCTTTCAATATGCACACAAAATTTCATGAGAATCGGTCGAATACAAGTTTAAATTATTTATTTTTTTCACAAACACTTCTAAGACATATGAGCTTCGACGCCGTTAGATTCAATGTCGTGTCAGATGACGTCACATTTCGTTCGACCAATGGTAGCGCATTTTGCAAGCGAAATTCAACGCTCCATTATTTAGCACTTTTTGCATAATATTTTGAACAATCGGTATATAAAAATAATATGAATTATAATGTGACGATAATAAACATCCGAGAAAAAATAATTTTGGCCATTTTAAATTTTATGCATATTCCCTATTAACAAAAAAAGGTAAAACCCTTATTTTTTTTATTGTAATTTTTAAGGTTATATTGTTGACTTTTTTGTTTTATACAAAACACAAAAATTATATCTTGTATGTCACCTTGTAGTAACACTGTTGAAAGGAACTTTTTTGTGACTTAACGTTTTTTTTTTTTTCAATGAACATAGTATAGCACGATTTATATAATTATAATTTATATGCCACCTGACAGTAATATAGACAAAGTGAAAATTCCCAGTTAACATTTTCATGATACGCGTCTTGTTAAAGAAACGCGGAAATATTTATAGGATAAATGATATATATTTTTTATGTCATCTGGTAGTAACATTACCTTATAAACTTTGTGTTTGCTTGTTACATATTTTTTTTTCTATTTCTTTTGTAATGCAACTGTACTAATAAATCCTTGTACAATTGTATTGTATATATACTCTATTTTAATAAAGCTTAAATTCTTCCTCGTAGTGTCTACTGAGTATTGTCACTGCATCTGATCCCAATTTAAAAGCACGCTTTGCAGTGGACGTCTACTATTTTTAGGAGAACTTTTTTTTTTTTTATGTGCAAACATGTGATACAGATTGCGCCAATAGTGCGCTCTGAAGTTGCTTCGCGCAATTGTACAGTCGGGCGTATATTTCTTAGATAAGTTTTTAATATTTTATCGGATCACTGTTCTCTCTTATGCAGACAGGGAATATTACATAAAATTTGTCATAGAAGCCGCCACGGATTACATATTTTAAACAGAATAAGCGTAGCAATTCTATATATTACGTAAAAAAAATTGTCATTCGTGTCATTTTGACATAATAAATAACTACTTTGTCGCCGCAGAATCGAGGCCGCGTCATTATAACTGCCTTCACTACTATCTATACTATCTGTCACGAGAAGGCATAAATTATGTAAACAAACGTTCAGAAGATCCCAACGTTTGGGTCAAAGGAAAAAAGTATTTATTTTTTTAAATATTTAATAAATTATTAGTAAAGGGATTGCTGCAAGCATCC